>JASANB010004741.1:0-252571 GCA_030248155.1 Sabatieria punctata
CTTGATCGATTTGGTTGGCTGAATTTTCAGAATTTAACAAAACAAACGGTGGTGAATTTAATTTCCGAAACTCTATTTGTCGGGTAAAATGGTCTGTGGTTTAGAGACAATTTACTCAGATAAATCAGTAGGTATCTACAGATATCTACAGTAGGTAGATAAATAGATAGTAGAATAATTGATTGAGCAGACCAGTAGATACATCGATAGAGTATAGACATAAATATCAGTCCTGGATTTGAGTTGGATTAGTGGAAGTGGCGGCAGTGAGTGCACTTTGCACGGTGCGTTTGGATGAATCAGTTTTCGGCCGTTTCCGTCTGCCTTCGAGGATGTCGACGATATAAGCGAAGTTGGGTCTGTCGTTTACATTGCTTATCCAGCACAGCTTCATCACTTTCTTTAATTTATCGGGCATCTTATCAGGGGCGGTCATCCGATGCCCACCGGGCACCAGTCTCAGCACGTCCAGTCCGCTCATGTCCGGGTACGGTTCTCGGCCTTCGCTGAACACTTCCCACATGTAAACGCCGAAGCTCCAAACGTCTGACTTTGTCGAATAGACTTGGTCAATCAGAGTCTCGGGGGCTAGCCACTTGATCGGCACCCGCTTGCTGTTCGAGCTGATTGTGTTGGTGTCAGCAGCTTGCACGCTCAGTCCAAAGTCCGAAATCTTCACTACTTCTTCTTGCGTGATGAGACAGTTGCGCGCTGCGAGGTCGCGGTGTATCATGTTCTTGTCGTGCAGGTAAGCCATTCCTCTAGCGGCGTCAGTGCAAAACTGTGCGAGTTGCTGGTTGGTCAGTGTGTCGGCGTGCTTCTGTACGTAGCGGTCCAGTCCCCCGCCACTCACCAGCTCCATCACAATCAGAATGGGCGCTGTCTGCGCAGCTACGCCGTAAAAGCGGACTACGTTGGGGTGGTCGAACTGTCTCATGATCCTCGTCTCCTGCATCATCTCGTTCACCTGGGCCTTGGTCATCTTCGATGCGTGCGCCGTCTTTATGGCCACAGGTACGCTGTTCTTGCCGTCCAGTCGCAGCAGACCGCGGTAGACTTCCCCGAACGCGCCCTCCCCCAGCTTCTGCTGGCGCGTAATCATTTCGTGCGACAACTCCCAGCTGTTCTTGGGCACCGGTCGCTTCAGCACTGCCTCGCATTTGCTGCTGAACGTTTTGCCTCTGTCTAAACTGTCGTGCACTAGTTCGTTGATGGACGCGTACTCGGTCTCCTTGTCCACCGTTATCTTTCCGTTGGCTCTGGGTAGAATTGCAAAGTGCAGCGGTCCCTTCCAATATACCGACAGCACGTACGACTTTACCTTCTTCACTTCTGTGTACCGCACCAAAAAATCTCCGTTCTCTTTGAGCATCGCTTCCACGTCTTCTCTAGGCACCAGTCCGTGGTAATACTCTTCGTCTTCTATGCTTCGCTGTCGCTTGGCTCTGTGCGCTGTTCTCTTGCTCTTCACTTGACTCTTCATGCACCACACACCACACCTATGTTAGTAACAAAATAACATTCTCTCTGCATAGTAATTGTGTAAATAGTTTTACATTTATCATTGCATTTACAGATGTCCCAAAAATTCCGGAATCTACTTTCAGCTTTAGTTTGGATCTTTTAGCTTTCGGTCTCATCTGAAAGAGCGCGCCATGACCGATCGATGGATGGTGGCCGGCCAAAAATAACAGTCGGGTTCTGTAACAGTCTAAATTGAGCAAGTTCAGCACACTGCAATTCCTTCTTTTTCAGTTATTAACGCTTTTATCATGGCTTTTGCCTCAAATTCGGAAAGGTAAGTGTACTTTATTTGGAGAAAGCTCAGCATGCTCCCAGCAACCATTATTCTCAACAGCTAAATGCTAGGAAGCGGAAAAGAGGCGTCAAGCACACTTACAGGCACTCTCTCAACTGACAGAGCCAGTTTGCCGAATATCCGTTACCAGTTTTGCCGAAAATCTGACAGTTGATTGCAGTGGCGTATCCAGGATTCGGAAAGGGGGGTGTAAAATTTTGAAAGTGCCTGGTAAGAAAATTTAGCAAAATTTGCCTTCAAAAACGCGTTTAAAACACATTCCAGGTATAAAATTAACAGAAATTACAAGTTTTAATAGTTTAAAATGGCCTGGTTGGGCTTCTGCCCGACCAGGGCGAGAAAATTTTGAAAATTTAGCCTTCAAAAACGCATTTAAAAGGCATTCTGAGCACAAAATAGACAGTTTTTATACATAATTCATTAGTTTCGCTTATGTTTGACAGAATTTCTCTACTACCTCCACCGCAAGGGGGGTGTACCCACCCTACACCCCTGGATACGCCACTGGTTGGTTGCCAAAAAATTGAAATTTTTTGCCAATTTTCATTGGCCCTAACAAGGAAGGACTTGACCCAGCTCAGCTGCATTGCGCATTGTTTAAGGTTACTAAACCATTTCACCGGACCCCGATCAAAAAAATAGTTTGAAAATGTATCTGTATTGAATGTTTGTAGTGACATCAAAGATTGTTTACTGAATCTTTACAGGACACGTGTCTACAACGTTAGTACCTAACAGGACAGTTTTTTGTTGACGCGAGAGCACAATGTACAGTTGAGGGAGATGACGTTTGAGCAGTGCAGTAAGACGTGATTACAAAATGGCGCAACTTCTGGCCGCCTTCAATCTGAACATGTAGCTAATGAGTGGCGGACGTCTGGGGGTGACAGAGTTGACGACGGAGTGTGGGCCGTCCAGCTGAGACAACTTAGCGCAGCTAAACCGGTGTTCCATAAAGGCGTGCAAACGACTGTTGTCTTGGCTGGCTGTGTTGGCATACCCATTCGACTCCACATCAACAATCAGGACACGCTGCCAGTATGAGAAAGAAGTCAGTTCAGGCTCGCAGTCGGTCGGTGACAACAGATCGACATCGTCGTCGACAGAACTCTCGCCCGCTATCCAAAGTGAACCGTCATCTGTAGTCAGTAACTGAATGTCTTGCAACTCCGGTCCTTCTACTTCCGCCTCGATTGAGCTGTTTTCTGCGCAAGCAGTTACGTCTTCGGTGGCAGAGATATGATCATAACTGAAATCACGCATACGTTCGACAAACCAATACGACGCATACAGTACGTACAGTATGTGCTTACATGACATCTGAGGGTGACTGCTGTTGCGGGCTGACATTGCTGGCGTCTGAATGCATGCTACGACCATGAGGAACGGCAAGTGAGATGCCAGAATGACGCTTGAGCCTAGTGGCTACGGTGGTTCGGTTGAAGCGGCATGCCACCTTAGAGATTAGAGTACGACCCACTGACAACTGACTGAGCAAACGTAAGACCAATTTGGCGCCCACACCAAACAACAAGGTTTTGACGATCACTAAGAAAAGCCAATGATGAAACAACAACCAACAAACGATCAGGTACATCACGTAAGACACACTAGTACGAGGCTGAACCACACGCGCCATCTGTAAACATAACACCTAACTCTATATACAAATATGTTACTATTGCTGTGTACATACACGCAACATTTCCGCTTCATGTGGGTTTGTTGGTCATTTTATGTTTTTAAAACAGGCCTTGTCTATACTGATGCGTCCCCCTAGGGGTACTTTTATATTTGGCAAAACAGGCCCCCCCGGAGCTTGCCCTATGCTGATTTAGTTGTCATTAGACTCGCCAGGGAGGCCAGGGCTTTCAAATGATATACAGGGTGTGCCAAAAAAAACAACCCAGCAGATTTTTCGCTGTAGCAACCGCAATTCTCAACCGATTTGAATGAATCCTTTTTTAGATTAAAGATAAATAAATTCTTAAAAGATTGCTGGAATTTTCATTAATGTACTCTTCTTAGTTCCTGAGATATTGGCTCTCAAAATCAAAACAGTGATTTTGGCAGTGAACAAGAGGGATATTTTTATTATTCTGCACTTCGTAATAAAACGGATTCCTGCTACTGCTAAGGGCTCTTGGAGGCTTCACAGGTGACACAGAAACTCTGTTTACTTCAACACTAAAGTATCATTAGCCCCAGCAGTAGGAATCTGCTTTATTATGAAATGCCACGGAATCGCTCTTGTTCTTTGCCAAAATCTGTTTTGACTTTGAAGGCAAATATCTCAAGAACTAAACTGCGAATCTCAATAAAAATTGCACCAATCTTTGAAGAATTTATCAGTCTTTCAATCAAAAAAAGGTTCATTCAAATCGGTTCAGATTCATGTTTACAAAAGTAAAAAAAACTGCTGTACTGTTCTTTCTCACTCTTGTTCATTGCCAAAATCTCTGTTTTGACTTTGAGGACAAATATCTCAGGAACTAAGCAGGCTATCTTAATAAACGGTACATAAATCTTTCAAGAATTTATTTATCTTTCATTTAAAAAAGCATTCATTCAAATCGGTTGAGGTTTGCGGTTGCTACAGCAAAAACTCTGCTGGGTTGTTTTTTTTTGGCACACCCTGTATAACATGACCGTTTTGGACGATTTTGAAATTTTGCCAAAAAATAATCGATATTTATCGATAAAACATGTTAATTTATAATTAATTATGATCATTAAAAATATTAATTTCTGTTTGGGATAGGTTCCTCTGATTCCCCCCTCCATCTACACCTGATCCCATATTGACTATATACTAATGTTATAGATGATCAAGCGAGCAATACTAACAGTTTTCAAAGCCATACATATCGCCATGCCTAACCTGCGAAATCGCGGCGGTGGTTAGCCATCCGATGATGGGGCAAAGAGTCGTCTACTCACTTGTTGAAATTATTGCATCAGACACCAGTGGAAAAGCTCACAGGAAATTCCGGTCAGACGCGGATGCGGTTAAACGTCACGGTTCGGGCTGGCGCTGTGCGTTAAATTTTTGTTGAAACGCAAAGTCATCCAGCAGTTATTAACTTGATTAGTGTAAACAAAAATGCATTTTTTATGTAACCCAATCCTTGGGGCCGAGAATTCCAATCCAACAAAACAAACTACTTCTACGTACAGTACGTAATGGAGTAGATAGAGTCTGCATAGGATGGTAAAGAAGACACTGAATAGGTCTTACTGATCAGTTTCTGCACAACAGTGTTTTGTACCAGAATTATAAACACTGTGAGCATAGACGTTAATGTAAGCTTCACTACCGTCATAGGTCTACTCTGGCCTTTGGTATGCACAAGAATTTCTGAAGTTTATTCCTGGAACCCGAAATCTGTGCGGTGTGTTGAATCTCATCCTACAGTAGGACTGAACGAAAATAGGCCGCTGCTAGGTAAACTCCCCTTAGAAGAAACCTCAGCTTCATACCTAAAAATAAGCCTGAGCCTAAACTTAAGTGTAAGCTTGAAACTACGTCAGTCTACTTCCAATTAGCTAGCGATTAGCTTCAAATCGTCATAGACACGAAGTGTCCTTCCATAAAATGAAAAGGCATTGACTGATGTCGATAGCGAGTCTGATAATGATACCAATCTATGGAGTGAAGAACCTCGAAAAAACGTTAGCGCGGCATTTATTAATTATTTATTTTGTCGCCCAAGGAAGACAACAAGTTAGTAACTGAACTGCACAGAAAGAGTGTTGTGGTGGGCAACAGGATGCACAATGTCTAAAAAACGGTGCACCTTTTACTGAAACAGGAGGAAGCCCGAAAGATCAATTTTTTAGTTTCTCCGTGTTTGTTGAAGTAATGATGATGGTTGTTAAGTAGTAGTGTATTGATAAATTTGTTGATTATCAAGTCTTGAACATGCATCAGTGGTGTAGTTTGAATTCCCCTTCCCCACTAAAGTTGACCCCCCCGGAGGAAAAGGGGAGCGGAGAAACGCGCCATAGAAACTTTGTGAAAAAAAGAAACGACACCCCCGACGCCGACCGAAAGAACGGTGCTTCAGATCGAAAATAGTAGCCAATAAAGTGTCACAGTTGAAATCAGCGTGCCAGGAAACGCTAGTGCCATGCGATGTCTTTCTCAATGACAACTCGATGACCCACTACTTTTCATGTCGTGGCGTGATTATAGTTGACATTAACAAAAATCGCTTATTAATCGTGTTATTTTTCGTTTTTAGCGTTGCCGAACGCTTCAGTAAACGTGATTATGACGCTGCCGTAGTTTAAACTTTCCACCGCATTTATTGATCGCGCAAAAAGCAAGGTCCCCCCAGTCCCGCACGCATAGCGCAGCGACAAGAAGAGTTTAGTTTCGGTGTTCTCTATTTAATTTAATTGTTGGTTAAAGTGAAAGTTATTGAGCGGGTGACGCTGGGATATTGTTGGTAATCGTCAATTAAGTGACAAGCAGGTTCAAAAGGTAAATTGGAAGGAAGTCAATGGGCACTAAAACAGAGGAGGAATCGGAGAAAGGCGGTGCGGACTCAGAACTGACGAGCGAGGAAGTGGCCCCTCCGACAGCAGATTCCTATCTGGCAGTGCAGGATCTGACGCGTCTGAACGTGAATGAACTGACGCCGCTCACACATGAAGTTATTAGTCGACAGGCCACCATCAACATCGGTACGATTGGGCACGTGGCGCACGGCAAGTCGACCGTAGTCAAGGCCATCTCCGGCGTTCAGACGGTTCGCTTCAAGAACGAGCTCGAGCGCAACATCACCATAAAGCTGGGCTACGCCAACGCCAAGATTTATCGGTGCTCCAACTCGGACTGCGCTCGCCCCAGTTGTTTCCGGTCTGCCGGCTCGAGCACTCCGGACACGATTCCGTGCGACCAGAAGGGCTGCACCGGCAAGTACTCGTTGGTGCGACACGTCTCCTTTGTCGACTGTCCCGGACACGACATCCTCATGGCCACCATGCTCAACGGAGCAGCTGTGATGGATGCGGCCCTTCTGCTGATCGCAGGCAACGAGTTGTGCCCGCAGCCGCAGACGTCGGAGCACTTGGCAGCAGTGGAGATAATGCAGTTGAACCATCTGCTCATTCTGCAGAACAAGATCGACCTGATCAAGGAAAGCCAGGCTCGCGAGCAGCACAACCAGATACAGAACTTCGTGCAGGGCACCGTCGCCGGCAAAGCCCCCATCATACCAATCTCTGCGCAGTTGAAATACAACATAGAGGTTGGTTTGGTGGCATACTGCTCTGCTCACCGGCTTCTTTCAGGTGATTTGCGAGTATCTGTGCAAGAAGGTGCCGGTACCGCTGCGCGACTTCACTTCCGATGCCAGATTGATAGTTATTCGCTCGTTCGACGTTAACAAACCGGGTTGCGACGTAGACGAGTTGAAGGGAGGTGTGGCAGGAGGAAGCATACTCAAAGGTTCGCTAGATTCGCCTCTGCCGCTACTAATGGACCGTTCTGTTCAGGTGTGCTGCGGGTCGGACAAGAGATAGAAGTGCGGCCAGGCATTGTATCGAAGACGCAGGAGGGGCGCGTTACTTGTCGCCCGATCTATTCCAAGATAGTGTCTCTGTTCGCCGAAAACAATCAGTTGCAGTATGCTGTGCCGGGTGGTCTGATAGGCGTCGGAACGAAGATAGACCCTACGCTTTGTCGGGCTGATCGGCTAGTTGGTCAGGTAAGCTCTCGTCCACTCTATAAGCTGGTCGGTTGTAAACGGTGTAACAGCTCATCCAAGGAAGGGGAGGAGACGGAGTGCTAAAAATCGTTTTATAATTTTTGGCCGATTTGTTCTCATACATGTGCCGGAAAAAATCCGAAGGTTGGTATGTGGCTTTTCGGCGGGGAGTACAAAATCGCTTTACAAAAAATCGCCAAAATTTTCGGGGGTGGTGGCGCATACTGACGAGGGGGAAATCCCTCACCCCGGCCCATGTATGTTTGTTCTTCCTACCCACGTCTGGGTGCTATCATTACAGTCTTCGGCTTTTTTATGGGAGACACACTGACGATCACTGTTTCGCTCAACTTCTTTTCTTACTAAAACTTTGTGTGAAAATTACTAACTCCGAGAAAGATTCCTTTTCTGCTTAGTTTTTACGAAAAATTGAAAGTAACACGGCCGATTGCGGCAAGCTGATTCATAAAAATTGTGTGCTGGAGTGTTTAGGTGCTGGGCGCAGTAGGAACGTTGCCAGACATATTCACTGAGATCGAGGTGGTGTACTATTTGTTGCGGCGTCTGTTGGGAGTGCGTTCGGAAGGAGACAAGAAAGCGGCCAAAGTGGCCAAGCTGAGCAAGGGCGAACTTTTGATGGTCAACATAGGCTCTTTGTCAACGGGCAGTCGTGTGACGGCGGTCAAAGGAGAGCTGGCCAAGCTGGCTCTCACTCAGCCGGTCTGCACTCAGGAGGCCGAGAAAATTGCCTTGTCGCGCAGAATCGACAAACACTGGCGTTTGATCGGATGGGGCACGATTCGCAGAGGAACCACCATTAAGCCCATCGGTCTTGATGACTGACTGTTGATCGTTCATGTAGGACTGTTGATTGGAATTACGGTTTTTATTAAAATTTAAGCCTGAACTACTACGTAAAGGTGCTGCAGAGGGCAGTGGTGGTTTGAGGCACGTCTTTCACCTTCACCACCGTCTTGATGTTCATAGAGGCCAGCTCGGCAGCCAAGTACTTGAAGACGTGAGGCATCTCCACCACACGAATAGCGTCGGCCCCTCCACACGTTCGGCAGCACTTCATCCGACCGCTCTCTCTTTGCTTTGGCTGGTTTTCCTCGATCACCCAGTGCCACGGACGCACCATCTCCTGCGCGCTCAACAAGTTGTCGCAGCGCACACAAACCTAAAACTGCAGACCAATCACCAGCCAACCAACTTATTCGACAAAACAGCAGCACTGTAGAACTAGAACCCAGAACGATAGAGAGATCCTAGCACGTGCCAAGTGGTATAATGAAAGACGTAGCACGTGCTAGGTATTTGCTCAGACTGATCGAGAGCAGTCTAACCGACCTCTAGACTCAACTTTCTTTGGCATTTTTCCATCCTTTCACCACTTGTTAGTGGCTGAATCTTTATCTCAGCTTGCGAAAAGTGTGACGACAACATTTAAGTCAAATTACTCTGTCAGTTTCGGCACGACCGATAAACTACCAGCTCATTCAAAGTGGAAATGATGTAATTTAGATGATAGGGTAACAAAACATTCGACCAAATCTGTCCACAGTTGTTTTCTACAGCACTACCTAACGACTATACTGTACGCACGTTAAGCACAGAATAATCAGCTTGTATGGGTGGGTGTACAGCCCTATTCCGGCGGGCAGGCAGGAAGAAAATATTAGCGATAAATGCGAAAGCCTGTAGATTATACGCAAACCTGTGACGTTTTCATTTTGGTGGTGGCCAAATTCTTCAAAGTTGCACTTACATACAACTACAAAAGATACAGGCTTTTTCCCCTGTAAGCCCCCCGCCGAAAAATAAGCCCGCTTGGCAGTTTTGGTATGCTACCTAGATCAGTCTAGATCTAGCACGTGCTACCTCTAGCATGTGCTATCCACCTACATTTCTATGTCTATTAATCCGGGCCCTGCTGACAAAAAATCCATTTTCTTCTACAATAAACGTCTTCAAAACTGCGAGGTGTGCATCCAGCAATCTTTCAAATATCTGGAGGCCACCGTATCATTAACGAAGCAGCTTTGAAAATGATTACAAACGATTAGAATTTCGGTTCTGTACCGAAATTGGCAAAATTAAGAGTCGGTCCACGAAAAAATCAAACATTAGTCTGTACAGCTGATTTTTCAAAATCACCGCACAGATGTGAAACTTTCAGCGATTGAAGACCATGAACAGAAATGAAAAAGTTTGCCATCCGATTTTCTCTAGCTGCATTTGAACCCAAGTTATGGACCCTCGAAAATCGGGATTTTGGCACTCTCCAGTGGCACCACCCTAACTTTGGACGGCTGCGGTTTACTAGTCTGTGGACCAAATTTTATCAGTTACGGCTCGTTAGAATGACCATTTCAAGTACTTTCAAGCGCTACTATCAGATTTTCAAAAAATTGGTGTGATCTTGTGCAATTCGCCGTAAATTTTAACACGCCATATCTTAAAATTGAACATGGTATCTCAAAAAGTGACTATCATATTCGGAATCTCCGTTCTTTTCTGCGTCGAATGGTATCAACCATATTTATATGGATTTGCAATCTGACAGTCAAACAATCAGTTGAAAGTAGGGTGGTCGGACACTCAAAAATCCGTTTTTTTTGCGCTTTTCGGTCACCCACCAAACTTCGAACGGCTGCCATTCACTAGTCTGTTGACCAAATGTTATCAGTTATAGCTCGTTAGAGAGACCATTTCAAGTAGTTTCAAGCGCTTCTGTCAGATTTTTAAAATATTTGTCTGAAGTTGTGCAATTCGCCGTAAACTTTAACAGGCCATATCTTAAAATTGAACATGGTATCTCAAAAAGTGGCTATCATATTCGGAATCTCCGCTCTTTTCTGCGTCGAACGGTATCAACCATATTTATATGGAGTTGCAATCTGACAGTCAAACAATCAGTTGAAAGTAGGGTGGTCGAACACTCAAAAATCCGGTTTTTTTGCGCTTTTCGGTCAACCACCAAACTTTGAACGGCTGCCGTTCACTAGTCTGTTGACCAAATGTTATTAGTTATGGCTAGTTAGAAAGGCCATTTCAAGTAGTGTCATATATGATAGTCACTTTTTGAGATGCAATGTTCAATTTTAAGATATGGCCTGTTAAATTTTACAGCGAATTGCACAAGATGAGACCATTTTTTTTAAAATCGGACAGAAGCGCTTGAAACTACTTGAAATATTCTTTCTAACGAGCCATAACTGATAACATTTGGTCAACAGACTAGTGAACGGCAGCCGTTCAAAGTTTGGTGGGTGACCGAAAAGCGCAAAAAAACCGGATTTTTGAGTGTTCGACCACCCTACGTTCAACTGATCGTTTAACTGTCAGATTGCAACTCCATATAAATATGGTTGATACCGTTATACGCAGAAAAGAACGGAGATTCCGAATATGATAGCCACTTTTGAGCTACCATGTTCAATTTTAAGATATGGCCTGTTAAAGTTTACGGCGAATTGCAAAAGATCACACCAATATTTTAAAAATCTGACAGATGCGCTTGAAACTACTTGAAATGGTCTCTCTAACGAGCTATAACTGATAACATTTGGTCAACAGACTAGTGAACGGCAGCCGTTCAAAGTTTGGTTGGTGACCGAAAAGAGCAAAAAACCGGATTTTTAAAACTGTCCAACCACCATACTTTCTTCAACTGATCGTTGACTGTCAGATTGCAACTCCATATAAATATGGTTGGTACCACTAGACGCACAAAAGAACGGAGATTCCGAATATGATAATCACTTTTTGAGATACCATGTTCAAGTTTGGGATATGGCCTGTTAAAGTTTAGGGCCGATTGCACCGGGTCAATCCAATCTTTTGAAAAACTGACAGGATCCCTAGAAACTACTTGAAATGGCCTTTCTAACGAACCATAACTGATAACATTTGGTCAACAGACTAGTGAACGGCAGCCGTTCCAAGTTTGGTGGGTGACCGAAAAGCGCAAAAAAACCGGATTTTTGAAAGTGTCCGACCACCCTACTTTCAACTGATCGTTTGATTGTCAGATTGCAACTCCATACAAATATTGTTGATACCGTTCGACGCAGAAAAGAGCGGAGATTCCGAATATGATAGTCACTTTTTGAGATACCATGTTCAATTTTAAGATATGGCCTGTTAAACTTTACGGCGAATTGCACAAGATCAGAGCAATTTTTTAAAAATCTGACAGAAGCGCTTGAAACTACTTGAAATGGTCTTTCTAATGAAGCATAACTGATAAAATTTGGTCCACATACTAGTAAACCGCAGCCGTCAAAATTTAGGGTGGTGCCACTGGAGAGTGCCAAAATCCCGATTTTCGAGGGTCCATAACTTGGGTTCAAAATGTAGCTAGAGAAAATCGGATGGCAAACTTTTTCATTTCTTTTCAAGGTCTACAATCGCTGAAAGTTTCACATCTGTGCGCTGATTTTGAAAAATGAGCTGTACAGAGCTCTTCGCGTCAATGTTCGATTTTTTCGTGGACCGACTCTTAAGATGCATTTTGCGAGAAAGTCAGCTTTGGTGACGAAGAGACGGGGCAAGCAGGGTCATCTCACGGATCTGGCTGATATTTATATCTCTTAAAATAGAGCACAGTCGAAGACCAACGGTGCATGCCTGGCCACCAGCAACCCCCTGGAACCGGAGCTACACCCCCTCAAAGTTGGGTCATCAGCAATTTTCGGGCTCATTTTAATAGCTCTGACACCCTCCATTCAAACGATCACCCTTCATTCGTTTCTTAAGCTAGGATCCCGACTCGCATATGGTTTTGTACCTGGTCCAATGGCCTTTCATTTTCTGGTACTCCCGTTTCCAGATCCTAGCTGGTTACCGAGATCTTCACCGAAAACTGCGAAATTGCCGCAAAATGCCACTCCGTTTTTTTTCGAAAAATCTTTATAGCTTTTTCTGCAAAGGCCCTGCCAAGCTAATGTTTTAACAAATGTTAGGCATGAGTTGGCCAAACAAAATGAGCGCACTAAAGTGTGCTGTTTAGGGGGGGGGTGTTTGGCCTCTCAAAGGTGTTCGAAAAAAATTTTTTTCTGCAAAGCTTAGTGGTTAGCATACTGTTATATGCAGTTTTGTGTGCTGAGTTCGAAAATGCATTCAGTTTAGCTAGACTCGCTCTGGATCGGGAGAAATTGGCGTCCAAAGTTGAGACCAACCCTATTTCTTGAGTGCCACTACTCGCTAGTATGACCATTAAACGCGGTGCAGTGCAGTTTTTCTTATGTAGTTTTTGCTGCTGATTCCGAAAATAACTTTATTTTTGCTCTACGTTGCCTAGTTTTGAAGATATCGGCATTTTCATGATTTGGGAAGAAAACGGCTGCACTTGTTATAACATGCTCGTTTGAAAGGTGACTCAATTCAGTCGCATGTAGGGTACAGAGCCATCAAATTTATATCATCTAATGTAGTTTTTGCCGCTGATTACGAAAATGACATCTGTTTTTCAATCTGACCGCTCCTGAGCGACTTATGTAGTTTTTATGCCCTGGCACTCAGACAATAAGTTATCTGTCAAATCTGGGCATAAAATGGTATCTATCCGGTGCAGATTTTTCCGCTGATTCCGAATATCATCATATTTTTGCGCTACGGCCACTCGGTCGCAAGTTACGCACCTCTGAAGTTTCGTTAAGAAACATGCCATGACAAGCCATAATCAAGAAATAAATGTTCAGCATTCATGCATTTCTGAAGGGAACCTTTTGTCAGTCAATAGTGTACCCGACCTATTTTGACCCGCTGAGTTCAAAAATGACCTTTGTTTTTCTCTACTGCTGTTCAATTTCGAGATATTACTGATCAAACAAAATTTGCATTAATATTCATATATCTCCAAAAGGAGTAATTATAGGTGAAAACAAACGCCATTTTTGAACTCAGCGGTCAAAATAGGTCGGGTGTACTATTGTCTGACAAAAGGTTCCCTTAAGAAATGCATGAATGCTGAACATTTATTTCAGGATTATGGCTTCTCACGGCATGTTTCTTAATGAAACTTCAGAGGTCCATAACTTGCGACTGAGTGGCGATAGCGCAAAACCATTATAATATTCTGAATCAGCGAAGAAAACTGCACCAGATAGATACCATTTTATGCCCAGATTTGACAGATAACTTATTGTCCGGGTACCAGGGCATAAAAACTACATAAGTCACTCAGGAGCGGTCAGATTGAAAAACAGATGTCATTTTCGTAATCAGCGGCAAAAACTGCATTAGATGATATAAATTTGATGGCTCTAGACCCTACATGCGACTGAATTGAGTCACCTTTCAAACGAGCATGCTATATACAGGTGCAGCCGTTTTCTTCCCAAATCATGAAAGTGCCGATATCTTGAAAACTGGGCAACGTACAGCAAAAATAGAAGTTATTTTCGGAATCAGCAGCAAAAACTACATCAGAAAAACTGCACTGCACCGCGTTTAATGGTCATACTAGCGAGTAGTGGCACTCAAGAAATAGGGTTGGTCTCAACTTTGGACGCCAATTTCTCCCGATCCAGAGCGAATCTAGCTAAACTGAATGCATTTTCTAACTCAGCACACAAAACTGCATATAACACTATGCTAACCACTAAGCTTTGCAGAAAAAAATTTTTTTCGAACACCTTTGAGAGGCCAAGCACCCCCCATACCCCCCTAAACAGCACACTTTAGTGCGCTCATTTTGTTTGGCCAACTCATGCCTAACATTTGTTAAAACATTAGCTTGGCAGGGCCTTTGCAGAAAAAGCTATAAAGATTTTTCGAAAAAAAAACGGAGTGGCATTTTGCGGCAATTTCGCAGTTTTCGGTGAAGATCTCGGTAACCAGCTAGGATCTGGAAACGGGAGTACCAGAATATGAAAGGCCATTCGAACAGCTCCAAAACCATATGCGAGTCGGGATCCTAGCTTAAGAAACGAATGAAGGGTGATCGTTTGAATGGAGGGTGTCAGAGCTATTAAAATCAGCCCGAAAATTGCTGCCGACCCAACTTTGAGGGGGTGTAGCTCCGGTTCCAGGGGGTTGCTGGTGGCCGGGCATGCACCGTTGGTCTTCGACTGTGCTCTGTTTTAAGAGATATAAATATCAGCCGGATCCGTGAGATGACCCTGCTTGCCCCCTCAAAGCTGACTTTCTCGCAAAATGCATCTTAAGTGCGAACATATTTGTCTCCATTTGATTTTCGAAAGGTCAATTGTCGACACAAACTTGGACTTAATTGTTGTGGCGGAGGGTGCATACATTTGCCAGATCTCGATCAGAGCAGTTGAGCAGTCTGTCCTGGAGGACAAAGGTGGCCCCGTGAGCGATGACAGCGTCTCGTTCCATTTCACCGAAGCGAATGCCACCAGCTCGTTTCCGACCCTGCACTGGCTGGTGAATAACGTTGTCCACAGGTCCCGTAGCTCGCACTTGATACTTGTCTGCCACCATGTGACGCAGTCTTTGGTAGTATATGACACCCATGAATATTTCTGCCTGAAAAACTATCAGTGCCAAGTGTGAAATTGATCGGTAGACGGTTGAACCTCGAAACTGCGACCGTCCACGCCACTGTACATCGTTTCATTGCCGTAATAGTTGTAGCCAGCCTTCACTAACAGATCTCCGAAGTGATCAATCGCATGTTGTTTTTCACTAAAACTGCTGCTTTACTAATAAATCGGTTGTTGCAAGCAGAGCTGTTTATACTTGAAAACGAAAGGAGTTGCATCTTGCAGCCATCCGTGTGCGGCGGCGGCTTTCCCAGCCATGCTCTCGATCATCATTCCAATTGTCATCCGCGAGGGAAATCCGTGAGGATTGAAAATTATGTCGGGCACCATTCCGGACTCGGTAAAGGGCATGTTTTCCATGGGCCATAAAAATGAATTGATCCCCTTCTGTCCGTGACGGCTTGCGAATTTGTCGCCTATTATGGGGTTGCGCTGGATTCTCCACTGAACCAAGGCGTGGCAAATCGGTGCAGAAGCCTGTTCTGCTATCACCCGTACAGAGGCTGCGCAGGCCAGTTCACTGCTCTTGTACCTCTAAACCTCGATCGCTCGCAATTACACCTGAGAAATTCGGCTACCTTGATGTAGTACTTCTGTGCTTCCGGGTCGAAAGCCGAGCAGTACGGATCGCCTTCGGTGAACAGCTTTCCTACTATCGGCAATCCGTCGGCGTCGATGAACTTCTGTAGCCAAGGCGAGTCGGGCTGCAGGGCAAAATAGTCGTTCTTGCCTCGACTGCGCAGATTGATTCGTTCGCATTTGTACACGCTGCCATGAGCCAACCCTCTCTCGTACGAACACTTGTTTATCGTCATCGCATCTTCCATATCATAACCTACAATAGATAGACGTACCCCATCAATGGCATTAAAAATGCAACTCTCTCAGTCGAAACGCCAAACCACGTATACACGATCAGATCATAACACTGACCGACTCTCCAGCTCTGACAGAGTGGCTTACGTACGATAGCGTTATTAATACAGCCGGTCACTTAAACCTTTCCGAAATCACCCTTGCGAGCGAACAAACTTCTGACTTTCGGTACCCTGATTTAGTGTTCGGGGTGACGTGAACGCCATGACCAAGTCGCCGATTTAAATAATACAAACAATGACGGAATACCACACAAACCATGCATGTACTAGGGGGTTACCCCACACCGGTTAAATGGCCAAACTCCCCTCACCCCGCCACAGTTGTTACAGCCAAAAATTCTTAAA
This sequence comes from Sabatieria punctata, assembly GCA_030248155.1. Classification (NCBI taxonomy): domain Eukaryota; kingdom Metazoa; phylum Nematoda; class Chromadorea; order Araeolaimida; family Comesomatidae; genus Sabatieria; species Sabatieria punctata. Next base: position 16,271 of record JASANB010004741.1, read on the forward strand.
ACCTTTCAGAAAAACTGTTTTTTAAAGGCTCAAAAAATATTTTTTGAAAAACAATATAGAAATTAGGGCAACATTCGCAAAATTCACCACGTACATTGAATTCGGAGCAAATTCTTTCACACCAGCCAATATTTTCTAGAAACCAGTAAAGTAGCAGCGACTGCTTAGAAATCTTATGTGCATGGAAAGCGTTTTACGTCTGTTTAGGCGTTTTCGAACTTGTTTGTTAACTGACCTGAGGTGCAAAAGTGGAGAAGTTCTTGTATTGGGTTGTATTCTGCACGCTGGATACCTTTTAGACGATTTTCAAGAAAATTTCTTTGAAAATTAAATTATACAATTTTATTTTTCAGTTGCATTTTTAAGAATTTAAAAAACCTACCAAACTTTCAGCCTTAAAAATTCCTTTAACAACTGTGTCCCTACCCCGAGACAGTTTAGGGGACCCGTCCAGACCCGAAAACAGATGTACCTACCTACCAGTCAGTACAAACAAACTGGCTCAGAAATCACCAATTTTAGCTAAAAATCGCTTAAATGTCTTTGGTAAACTAATTTGGCGTTTTCGCTGCAGATATTATTTAGCACACATCGGGGTCGTTTTTGAAATGTTGGACCCTGGACCCCCTGGCAGGGAAACCCCTACCACCTCGTCCAGCTCTTACCTGTTACATTATGACACTAACTCACAGGACACCCACACCCAACGTACCTGTGTAGGACACCACAGCCACAATTGCATTAGTGCCAAGCGGATAGTCGTCAACGCTGTAGACATCATAATACTCCGGTTTTACCAGAGGACTCTGCGGTGTTTGCAGCCTAAAACGCACCACACAAAAGTAGAAAGGCGCAAACAAACAATACGCACCTGTACATCTTGTTGTCGGCTCTACAGTGCCAAGCGTGAATGGGAGTTCCCATGGTTTGTTTAGCCATTTGGCACTGATAAACGTTACGCGGACTTTGGTTGTGATCGGGGTAGGGAATGAGATTGGCCGAAAAGCTGAACAACGAATTTGGAGTTAGTTCTTGATGCTCTGTCACACCGACCTCAGCCTCATCAGCATCTATGCAGATACTAAGGTAAGCCTACAAACAAACAACCACCACTCCACCTACGGCAATCAAATAGACAGCCTCACTTGTTCAAAAATGCCCACGTACTCTACTGCATCGTGTCGACAGTTTCGCACAGGCCTCAACAATCTGCCCGGCTGCGAGAAAAGCAGCAGACTAGGAAACTGACCGCTTATGTTGTCGGGCTCCGGCGAGAATGGCACTAAGACAATTTCGATGGTGTAAGGCACGTTGGTGTTGGATTTGTCCACTTTCATGGCTCTGAGTTGCTGCAGGAGTTTGGCGGCGTTCGAATCAGTCACGTAGCCCACAAACCGACCGTCAAGCAGAACCGGGTACTGCTTGTTGTGATGGCTTTGGTACTGGTCGAACGGCACGAGGCCGCCACTCTCCAGAACGCCCAACAACTGTCTGGTGTCCTCGTTGTGCGTTATGATGCGGCAGGGAGCAGCTAGATGGTTGAGCAGACCGCAGGGAGCTCCATCAGGAGTGTGCACGGGACAGATGAAGCCCCAGGCCTCTGGACGCAGTTTGCGCACATCAGACGAGCGCGAGTCCTGGAACTGCGAGCCTCTGTGGATGGCTCTGAAGTGCGAGACGTAGCGCAGGTAATTGATTCGCTCTGCTATTACGCTGTAGCCGCTCTGCTGACCAAGACCCATTCCACTCGCACTGACCAAGTTGCCGGTGGCCAAGAAATACTCTAGACCGCGAGTTATTTCGTTGGCAGCAGAACTCATCGCCTGCAAGAGAGTGCCGGTAGTCAGTGTGAACTGCGTTGCTTTCTTTCTACAGGCAAACTCGAGATTGCGACGCAGACGAGTCAGCCACAGCTCCAGGCGCTCCTTCAGCAACATGAGCAGTATGTGGCCACTCAAGCCAGCTTCCTGAAACTGCGGGTTATCGGGCGATTCGTCAGCTATCTCTCCTTTGACCAAGGCGATCAGTTTGAGAGCCATGTAGACTAGGAGTTGAAACTTATCCCTCGTATTGTCCAGATGAATGGCCACACACTGGGACAGCAGAAACTCGCCAACCTCAGCGTCTGTCTGCCAGGGTGCTACTCGGAAAGATACGGCCACTCTAAAGTTACTGCCCAGCGACTCCAATGCATCCTGCTGCGTGACAACGTTGTTCTCCAACGCCAACTGCAGCATGTTTGCAACACAACCGCGCCAGAAATCGTCCTGTTCACGACCACGCATCAACGCCTTATAGATGGTGCGATCGTCGACAGGTAATAGAGCCTTGAGCAAATAGACCAGCGGCACAAAGAAGGTCTCTCTACGATAACCAAAGCTCATGTTGATAGTTCCGCTCTCCAGATAATGCATGCTCATAACTGAGCTGGTGTGACTGTCTTTGCAACAACGCATCACCACTGCGTACTCCGTGTAGAGTTTGCCTCGCTCGCGGAAGCGCGGTCGCTTTAGAGCCAAGGGAAAGTTTCGCCGCAGCAAAATCAAACATCGAACAACCTTTTCAGTTCCGTTCACAATAAAATAGCCGCCTTTCTCCGTTGGTTCTTCGCCTCGCATGATCAGATCACGGCTTTTCAGTCCTGCCAAGTTGCACCGTTTCGATGCCAGCATTATGGGCACTTGGCCCACCACTCGATCCAGTTGCTCCAACGGGTAGCTGTTGACGGTGGCGCAGAGCGTGACACTCAAACGACCGCGGTAGCTGATGCCACGCTGACGACACTCGGACGGCAGAATGCGGGCTGCCTCTAAAGTGCCGATCGCCTTGGCGCCGCCACTCACATCCAGACAAGGATAACCAAGGGTGGCCGAACTCAGCCATAGCTGCACGTTCTCGCCGTTGGACAGACGGAACTGTTCCGGGTAAATATCTACAGTGGCTCGTTGCAGACCTTCGTCAACCAGATAATTGAACGAGTGCACGTGGTGACCAACCACATCACACTGAAGAGTCATCTGTCTACAACAAAATCCGTCTCAATAGTTACCGCTGTCAAACCCAGCTTTTAGTTTCGGTTTTAGGCTTAACTGACTTTTAAGGGTCCCTCCACTATATATTAATTAATCACTTTCTTGCTTAGGCTTAGGCTTAGGCTCAGGCTTAGGAGTCAACTGAATACGGTAGACAAAATTGAAATTTTTGTTAGGGACCCCTAAAAGTCAGTTTTACCCGGTTTTAGGCTAAGGCTCAGTTCAGGCTTCCTTAGGCTTAGGCTTAGGGACAGTGTTGCCAGGTCTGAGGGCTAGAATTCCCCGAAAATTCAGGAAAAAATCCCCCAAAAATTCCCCCAAATAAAAATTGAAAAATGCAACAAAATTATGCTCTGCAGAGGCCATTTATGGCTGTTTTCCTTTAATTGGATTACATCATACATGTAACAGGTCATCCGCCGATGGGGGTTGGGGGGTCTGGCGCCGGGGGTCTGGGCCAAAATTTTGGGAGGGGTTAGGGAACTAAAAACGTTCAAAAATCGAAAAATCGCAATTTTTGGGCTAAAAATCGCCAAAAATCGCTAATTTGGGATGAAATACAGCTAAAAAGTGCTGTTTTGCAGGCGACTCTGGCAATTTTTGTGTCTGAAATTGTAAAAAATTGCAAAATTTGCTCGCAGACCCCCAAGACCCCCTGATAACATCGTTAAAACGTAGAAGTAGGGCTTGCTTGTGTAAAAAATGGCACAAATTAACTTGATCCATAATAATTTAACTTTTTAAAAACTCAAAATGTCAGTTCATAAACCACAAGTCTGATTTTATTCAGAAAAATTTCAAGCAAAAAACGTTTGGGGTAAATGAAATTTTGAAATTTGAGAAATTTTTAATTATTGTATGAAAAATGTTTTTCAAAGTAAGATATAATTCTTTTTTTCAAAAATGCCACTTTCGTCTGAATTTTTATTTAAGCAAATTCTAATACAAATCAAAACTTTTAGTCAGAACAATGCTTGATTTTAGTTTATCTACGGTTTGCCAGCTAAAACGCCAGAAACATTCCTCCATGTACAAAAGAAAATTTAGCCTATTGTATCACAACTAGTGATGCAACCGGGATCCCGGTATTTCCCGAAGAACCGGGAATTCCCGGTATTTTCAATCCCGGTTTCTAATCCCGGTTCACACATTTTCTAATACCGGGAAGACCGGGAAATATATTTCATAGCAGTATTGACAGTTTTTTGCAGATACTATGTATTTCAGTGACTTTTACTCTATATCCAACTTTCTCTTGCCAGTACCAGCGGCTTTGAATAAGTTTTCAACTGACTGCTACTTGCTCAATTTGAGCGAACAGCCATGTTTTGCAGCTTTTCCTTTTGTTCCAAACATTTATTATATTGGTTTAGGCCGTGAACTTTATGTTCTATGTAAGCTTCCAACTTTATAAAGGCCTTCAATTGAGCAAAGCCACTCATTGATGGGCTATTCTTACACAACACTTTTGGTCAAATTGACATCGAGCTGTCTGGTGCCTGCCAAACCAACTCACATAAAACAATCAACCATTCGACATAAATCTGATCTCACAGTGTACTGTAGTTTAGTCCGTTATGACAGAAAATCCTTGAGAAAACCGAGTAGAAATGGTATCAATAGCTAAACCGGATGTTAAAAACGTTTATGTTTTATCATTCTGCATGCGTTTTGATCGATTTCGCGATATTCCCGGTAATCCCGGTATTTCCCGGTTTTTCCCGGTATTCTCATTTCCCGGTAATCCCAGTTTTCCCGAATCCCGGTATTCCGCTCCCGGTTGCATCACTAATCACAACAAAGCAAAACACGATGTTCCATACCTGCCTATGTGTTTTATCGGTACCTATATCTTAAGCATGTAAGAATGAGAACGATGCCTACTGAGGCCAAAAAGCTATCCTGTTTGGATTGGATTTTCAGTCGCTAATAAGGTTCGATAGATAAAAAACGGCACTCAAAAAACATGTTACAGCAAAAAATAATAGCATCGAATAGTAAAAATATGCAGAGATACAATGGTCGAAATTGGCACTAATAATACTGGCAAAAAGTTTTAAAAATACTAGAAAATTACTGACCACAAAATTCCCCCAAGAATTCCCCCAGATTTTGCAAAAATCCCGCAAATAATTCCCCCACTCCCCCAAACGAAATTTCTCCCCCAAACGCAAAAAAATTCCCCCAACCTGGCAACACTGCTTAGGGACAAGTTTTTTAGGAAAACTCCGACATGTGGCGGATAATAGGAGGATATATACGAGGAGAGGAATTTCCACCGGAGGAATGTCTATCGGTGGAATTTCCACTGTGCCGGAGGAGGACAAGATTTCTGCGAAGAAAAGGCTAACAAACAAAACGCGAGAGAGCGAATGGCAGCGGCTGTGGAGCTGGAGAGCGCTGGTAATTAATAGGTAGATACTTGGTAATATGGACTCATTCGACACTAAATGTCGTACCCGGTCATCTCCGGTGATTGGCCAACTAATCGATGCCTCAAGCCGGCTGGCTGAGTCGGCCAGCGAGAGTTGGGCCAGCAGACAGCGCAACGCCCTCGCAGCCAGCCAGGTACGATAATTTTTGCCCTCTCTGGGCGCTATTTGTTCCTTGTCAAAGCTTTTACATTGTATAAACTGTACAGGAAAACTTTAGAACTGCGCAAGTTACAGTAGTAGTTATTAGAAAAACAGGATCATCTTCGATGAAGAAGGACAGCCCGGGAAGTCAAAAAGGCACGACAATAAATCAAACTAGGATCAAATTATAAAAAAAATTTATAAAAAACAAAAACGGCGGGCGAAAGGCTGTCTATGTTATAGACGGATGAAATAATTCGAAGCCTTTGGCCCGCCGTTTTTGTTTTTTATAAATTTTTTTTATAATTTGATCCTAGTTTGATTTATTGTCGTGCCTTTTTGACTTCCCGGGCTGTCCTTCTTCATCGAAGATGATCCTGTTTTTCTAATTTAATGTTTTGTCTTTATTTAATGCTTGTCATGTAGGCAAATAGCAAAGTAATAAGTTAAATAAATAGGAAAGCAATACCATACAATGTAATATAAATACAGTATGTATACGTGTATATATGTTTTAGTGTGTTGTTCTCCATTTTGAACTTGGCCCAGTTGTCTTTATTATTCAGGATTATCCTGCTATTCTAGTTTCGTATTTGCTTGTTGTCATACATACTGTATATATATAGCTGTGCAGTTATGCATGCAAATCGAAGTTTTAAGCATTCAAATAGCGTTTAAGAGCTAAAAACAAGTAAAAAAATGACAAGGGCTTATAAAAACATCGATTTGTCTTTAATATCAGCAGCGGAAACACCAAATTTGGTTACCAAAGGCCCTCTAGTACATGTATCAGGGTTCGTGCGGCTTTTGCATAGCAAAATTCCCTGACCTTTCCCTGACTTGTCTATGACCAAAGTAAAAATTCCCTGACCAAACAGGGTGAGGAAAATGCAACCAATCTCAGCAAACTTTAAAAAATTGGCTTGTAAAACGCATTTAAACGGTACTCAGAGGGTAAATTTCCAGTTTAGTAGTAGTATATAAAGTCAGAAGACCGATCTTCAAAAGGGTGTTCTGTAAAGTTCTGACACGACCGTTTGACGGCAAGATGTTTCTGCTACTATCAAATTTTTCCCTGACCGGACACCAAATTCCCTGACTTTACTATGACTGCCTGACTTTCCAGGTCCCGCACGAACCCTGTGTATGGTAACAGGTGGGGCTGGCGGTCTGCCCCCACCTGAAATAGGCCAGAGCCTCCGGATTAGGCCCCCTCCCCCTCATTGGTAGCCCCCTCTACCACCGATTTTTCTGGCAAGTAATTTTCAGCAAATTCTTGTAATATTTAGCTGAATTTGAGCTCAAATTAATTAGCGATTTTTAACCAAAAAATTGCTTTTTCTTTGAGATTTTTCAGAGTTTTAGTACCCATCAAATCCCATCTCGATCTGTGGCATTTGGCCTCAGACCCCACAGCCGCCTACAGACCCCCAACCCCCTCTCTTCTGTCGCGGAGGACCTGTTACATGTATGTGCAAATGAAATGATCAAAGAAATGATAAGGTTCAGTTTATTGGCATAGGTTCACAGGCACAGGTATTGGATCACAGGTTTCGCATAGGAGTATAAATTTTCCAATTTTCTGACCAGAATTAAAGATTCTCCAGTAGTTTTTTCAGTCTCTAAGTACATTCGTCTTTCCTCCTCGGTGGGACTGAAGATGTTTCGAACTGACCAAGTTATGCTTTCATTGTCCTAAAATTAAATTTAGTTTAAGTGTCTTTTGATTATTGTTTGTTAGGAACGGTCCATGAATGTGTTAACTTTTCTAACTCCTGGGAAAGTCACAATTTAGAATTGACTGTCAAAGTACCTATACTGTACGCATGTTTTTGTCGGAACAGAATAACCCTGAACTGAGCTGCCGGCCCGGCCCGTGCGAATATCAATTTAATTTTAATAACAATCAGCAAAGAGCAAAAGGTAAAAAGCATTGTCAGTCACATCGGACCGCACTCCTGTTGTTTTCCTCTTCCGTATTTAAACACCGCCTGCCGATGCCGGCTCCTTTCCTCCAACGATCCTATTTGACGCCGACGGTCGCGTTTAGTTAGGTGAGTGTAACCTTTATGCCAGGTTTTTGCGTTTACGCCCTGTATAGGTAGGAAAGTCCCCTGCTAATACGACCTACGCTAATTCTTCCACCTTTTTCATTCTAGTTGGAATACATGGGCCGGCAAAATCCGGAGGGGGTCTGGAGACCTCGGGGGGGGGGGGCGGGGGTCGTCCCCAAAAAAGTCCAAAAAACCCCTATTTTCCCTTAAATAAGCGAAAATTTTCTCCTTCCAGTAGTGGAGGGATGGGCGAGGGGGGTATACTCCCCTACCCCCGGCCCATGTATGCTAATTGGAGCTTAAATAATAATTGGCCAGTAAAATTGGATACAATCACACATGTAACAGCTCCGGGCCGACCTGGGGGAGGGGGTAGGGGGGTTCTCCTCAGGAGGGGGTCCCAAATTTCAAAAAGCTCCAAAACGCCTGGAAATGCGTTTTTAGCACGTTTTTTCAGTAAGGACGCTAAAAATCACTATTTTAAGCTGCCAAATAGCGTTTTAGAGCTATAAACAAATGGCTTCCAAAAACACAGATTTCTCTTAAATATCAGTAGTGGTAACGCCAAATTCGGTCCCCTTAGGCTTTTCAAGCGAATTTTAGGCTAAAAATTAGTGATCTCTGAGCCAGTTTATTAGTACTGGGAGTCACTACTAGTACTTTCATTTTCGGTTCGGGGGCGGTCCCTTAACCTGTCTCAGGGGGGGGTGAGGGGGGTTTGCCTTTTCAGCTAAGGGGGTAACCCCAAACCCCCTAGTACATGTATGTCAGTCAAGGGTGAAAATTCAGACTCGTTAAAAACGACAGTAGTTTTTCATACAGTTGAATTTCGAATAGACCATAAAACACGACTGTCTGAAATATGACAGACAGAACCAAAAAAAAACAAAAAACTGAAAGAATAGGTGCCGGTCGTATATCAGAGGGCTTTGCTGCCTATATAGGGTCTAAACTAGAGTGCGAACTGGTATTGGGTATTGGGTGCATTGGGGTGTTTTTCAGGTATTGGTATTGGGTATTAGCAGACATGGGCAAAGGGGGCGGAGGGGGTTGGCCCCTCAGGCTCTGACCTACCCCCCTCAGCCGGCCGCTACCCCCCTCAGAAAGTAAATGAGCTCAGAATAGCTGATTTTAACTTATTTTAATGAAAAATAAGCTAAAAAACCTTGATTTTAGCAAAAAATCGGACTTTTTGGCTTACCACCCCCTCAGCCCCCTCAGGAGCTCCTACCCCCCTCAGGAATTGAAAATTCTACCCCCCCCCCTTCAGCCGAAATGCTAGCCCATGTCTGGGTATTGGGTTTTTATGCCCCAATACCCATTACTAATTAGGACCTATAAAAATCGAAAAAATTAGCTGTTGAAAAACAACTGACCTGAAAAAATCGAAAATATTGACCGATAATTAGGTATAGAAAGCCGTTTTTGCGTTAATAAACTAAAGGTTAAGAATGTCATACTGTCCGCTTTTCTAAGTAGTACGCTAGTAATTAGTACAATTTCTCTGTTGTTATCTAAGATGAACGACTGTGGTTCAATTGAAATTTGTCATTTTTAGTGATACAGAATGTACAATGTATTATTAGTACTGTGCCCAGGGGGTGCGGGTCTGCTACACCCCCTTTCCGGTGGAGTACGAAAAGAAATCCGCCGAAAATAAGAAACACTGTAATACAGTAGATCATGTATGGACTAAAACTGTTAATTTCTGCTTATTTTACCCTCCAAAACAGCTTCTAAATGCTTGCTTAAAGGGTAATTTTTCAAAATTTCTCGCCCTAGTTGGACAATTGCCAAACGAGGCCTCTTCGAAATTTTAATCCCTGTGAAAGACTGTGTACACCACTGGAATCTACTTGTTCACTGAAATGCAATTTTTGGCTCAGCTACGCAAGTATTGGGTATTGGGGGTCTCAGTTATTGGGATTGGGTATTGGGTTTTTCAGGTATTGTTCGCACTCTAGCCTAAACACTAAAAAACCAGGCGGATAATAGTTAAGAATCATCTGAATACGGCTTTATAATTTTGGTGGCACTGTCGGCCCCCTCAATGCACCGTTTGGGGGAAATTTTCAGACGGTATTTAAAAACGGGCGTGCCGACCACCGAGGAGTGCGGTCCGATGAGGCCGACGGTGCTTTTTACCTTTTGCCCAGCAAAGTACCGCTCAGGAATTAAGATGCATTTTGCGAGTAAGTCAGCGTTGAGGGGGCAAGCAGGGTCATCTCACGGATCTGGCTGATATTAACATCTGTCAAAATAGAGCACAGTCGAAGACCAACGGTGCATGCCCGGCCACCAACAACCCCCTGGAACCGGAGCTACCATACATGTAACAGGGGGTCTGGGGGGTCTGCCCCCCACCCGACTTAGGCCAGACCCCCCCCAGATGGACCCCCCCGAGACGATTTCGCCGACCCCTCTCCGATTTTTCTGGCAAGTAAATTTTTGATCAAATTTTTGCAATTTTTTACAATTTGAGACACAAAAATTGCCAAAATCGCCTGCAAAACAGCACTTTTTAGCTGTTTAATCTATACTTACTCCTTTTGGAGTTATATGGATATTAATGCAAATTTGGTTTGATCAGTAATATCTCAAAATTGAACAAAGGCCATTTCTTAACTCAGCGGGTCAAATACACTATTGACGGACCAAAGGTTCCTTTCAGAAATGCATGAATGTTGGACATTTATTTCAGGATTACAGCTTGTCACGGCAGCAGGGTTCATACGGATCAGGGTTTTCCAAATTCCCTGACTGAAATTTCAGACAAAAAATTGCCAAAATCGCCTGCAAAAACAGCACTTTTTAGCTGTATTTCAGCCAAAATTAGCGATGTTTGGCGATGTTTAGCCAAAAACTGCGATTTTTTCGATTTTTGAGCGTTTTTTAGTGCCCAACCCCCCTCCCAAAATTTTGGCTCAGACCCTCCAGCCGGCGCCAGACCCTCCCCCTCCCCCTTCGGCGGAAGACCTGTTACATGTATCGGAGGGGGGTCGGCGAAATTGTCTCGGGGGGTCCCCATCCGGGGGTCTGGCCTAAGTCGGGTGGGGGGCAGACCCCCCAGACCCCCTGTTACATGTAGTTTAGTGCCCTCATTTTGTTTGGCCGACTCATACCTAACTTTTGTTGAAACACTGGCTTGGCACGACCTTTGCACAAAAAAGTTATGAAGATTTTTGGAAAAAAAAACGGAGTGGCATTTTGTGGCAATTTCCTAGTTTTCGGTGAATATCTTGCTAACCAGCTACGATCTGGTAACGGGAGTAGCAAAATATGAAAGGCCGGCAAAACTGATTTTTAGGGGTCCCTAACAAAAATTTCAATTTTATCTATCGCTTTCATTGACTCCTAAGCCTAAGCCTTAACCTAAGCCTAAGCCTAAGCAAGAAAATGATTAATTAGTAGGGAGTGTATAGGGAGGGACCCCTAAAAGTCAGTTAAACCTGAAAGGCCATTCGAACGGCTAGGAAATCATATGCGGCTCGGGATCCTAGCATAAGAAGCGAATGAAGTGCGATCGTTTGAATAGAGCCTGTCAGACAGGTGAAAATGACACCGAAAATTGCTGGCGACCCAACTTTGATAGGGTGTAGCTCCGGTTCCAGGGGTTCCTGTTGGCCGGGCATGCACCGTTGGTCTTCGACTGTGCTCTATGTTAACAGATATCAATATCAGCCAGATCCGTGAGATGACTCTGCTTGCCCCTCTCTTCGGCACCAAAGCTGACTTTCTCGCAAAATGCATCTTATCGCTATCCCAAATCCAATCCCCTCTTACCCAATCAACCAAAATAAATAACAAAAAAGAACTAACGGTTTTCAATTTCCGGTTAAATTCCATCGTCCACATTTCCATCGTCTTGCCTTTTTGGCCAAACAGCCAATTTTCGTCTCCGGAAAACGTGACATTGACTGGTAAAGGCCGCCTCCCTCCTGCGATGACGAGCCAACTGCTGCATTGACTACGATTTCTCCTGAAGTCCTTCTGAGGTCCGCCAAACTTCTTTTTACGACGAAAATCCGTCCAGAATCTGATAATAGTAATAATAATAATAATAATTTTTTTAATTTTATTTTTATTACCTCTAATCCTTATTTCTACTCTTTTCTTCTTATCTCAATCAACTTCTTTCCTTTATTTTTTATTATTTTATTATCAATACGCCGCTTTCTGAAAACTATACGATTCAGGGTATTAGGCCCATTCCCCCCCCACTCACGAGTGTTTAGACAAAACGGCACTTTCGATTCTCTTTGCTCTACTCACGACCGCAATAAGAAAGATATGCACTTCATTTTCATATCAAATTGTAGAGGAGGATCTGGCGCAGCGTTCTATTATAAAATCTCAACTGGAAGTTGTTTCCACCGCATAAACGCTTAGCTTAAAGAAAAGATGTCCGAAAGCATTTTTTGTTGTTTGACGTCATGGCCGCGGCCAGTATTTGGACACGCCCACTTATTATTCCGACCAATCAGCGGCGCCCTGGCTGGCCGTTCAAATCAATTCTTTGTTTACCTACGAAAATTCTCTTCAGGTATGGTACCTCTACTGGGAACACGAACTGTGAACTAAGAAGGCATTCAATGGCGGATTTTTTTGGCTAGTTGAATAGAACAGGTTAAACTGAACGGCAAAAACTACTTTTTTCTTTAAATAATTTAGTTTTTTCGCAAAATTTTAAAGAAGAAAGGTTTGCGATCATGTAACTGCGCTGAATTTTAATTTCTGCAAGCCAACAAAGCAAGCTTGTACATGTGAAAGATGCTTTTGCCGTAGCTAACGTATCGATGAGACAACTGGTATCAAAAGTTTTGGCTGAATCTTTTTTGTTTGTCTGTACGACGTGTTCCCAAAATGTAAACAACGATAATCCGACGCATTACGCCAACATATTCTTACCAGATACATGACACGGACGTATAAAAACGCATTTAATTACATGCTGTTAATTTATTATATACTTCATCCATAGATAATGGTATTTTAGAAGTTCTCTTTGTAGCCCAACCAGGTGACTTTAGACTACTAAAACTTGTATGTAATTCCTCTTTCTCTTATGCTCAGAATGCCTGTTAAACCCGTTTGTGAAGACTAATTTTGCTAAATTTTCTTACCCTGGTTGAGTGGCCAACCAGGCAGTTTCAAAATTTAACACCCCTCCTTTCGAAAAACCCAGGGATACGCCACTGGTCCCGTAATTCTCCTCAGATACAGCAAGCTGTACCTATAGGTTGGATCGGACTAAGGCTTAACGAACGTTCAAATGCAACCGTAATCAGTTGTAGAACAGAATGCAAAATAAAACTGGTTTCTAAGCAAAATCTCTGATGCATATCAGGGGTTATCCCTAAGCTGCACGTTTAAAGAAACGGTAGCGGCAATTTAGCGAATTGTTGCAGAGGTAACATCAAAACTTCGGCGTTACCTTGCTTTTAATCTGTTTCTCTTGTCATAATTAATACAGTACAATGTGCATATTTAAAGATCCAAAATACAGACTAAATGTTTCTCAAGTTTAAATTTTTCAACGTCGCAGTTTAGTGACAACCCCTTATCCAAACACTTTTCTAAGCGAACTTTTATTCATGTACAATATGCAATCCGAGATCTAAACGCATAAGCAATCTACGTTGCTCTTTCCCGATCTTGCGCGTCAGGACAGGTCCAGTCGCTCTTCTCATGATGCATGTAGATGATATGTACGCGCTCTCAAGTTGCAGACGCGAATTTGAACTAAAATATAAGGCGAATGACTGTTTACATCCTGCTTGTAAATATCATATCATGCAGTATAAATGTGCTTGCAGTTAAGTGGTGCATGCACTACTACAAACCATTGATAATGCAGTATGTTTAAGAACATCCAACTACCAGCTAGTGCTATCGACGCTAGCTGCAGTACTAACGGAAAATCAGTGTCATGGACAGGTACAAGTTCAAATCCAAAAGCTGGACGAGGAAGCCGGAGGGGGTCGGGGTGTAGCACCAGCCGGTGAGGCATACATGTAACAGGGGGGTCTGGGGTCTACGCCTACCCGACTTAGGCCAGACCCCCTCGGATGGGGACAGCCCCTCCGATTTTTCTGGCAAGTAAATTTTTGAGCAAATTTGCAATTTCAGACACAAAAATTGCAAAAATCGCCCGTAAAACAGCACTTTTTAGCTAAAATGAGCCAAAATTTTTCACGATTTTTAGTCGAAAAATTGCTATTTTTTCGATTTTTGAGCGTTTATTAGTGCCCAACCCCATTCCAAAATTTGGGCTCAGACCCCCCGGCCCGCGCCAAACCCCAACCCCTTCGGCGGATGACCTGTTACATCTACATGTATGCGGTAAGGGGGTATGTCCAGTCCATGAGGGGTTTGGCCGGTGAGAGTTGTATATATAAATAGTTGGTCGTCGGCCCAAAGCACCGCCCAGACCACCGAAAGCTGGTTACAGCGAGTAGGTAAAAAATGGGAAGCGACTGAATCTGCCGTTGCCGCGGAAGCCGCTCCCCAAACCATGCAAGCAAAGCATGAGGAAAAAAGATCAACGACATCAGGAGCTGTCTGAGAAATCAGTAATAAAACCAATACCGGTTTAATGGAGCTCGCCTGGCGGCCGTTGGGAGCTGACAGCACCATGATGTCACCACGCCAGGCGCTCTCCTGGCAACTGGCACCCAACAGCATGGCTAGGAGTGGCTTGGCAGTGAAAGAAAGGCACAGCGTCCGAGATGACGATTTCAGGGGTTGTTGTTATTATTAGCCGCCTCTAGTCACACGCCCAGTAGAGCCGCAGCTGCCACCGGCTGCGTCCAGAGGTCCCTTATTGAGTGCTGTAGGTTTGGCCCGGCAGCCAAACAGATGTAGCGTATCATGAGGCTGCTGCCCACAGTCCGGACAGTTCGGGTCGGCTTCAGGAAGCCGATGCTGATACAATCGTAGAAAGGCACTAAATCCCGATCTCAACTGCGCCAGAGTACACTTCGTCCGCCGTAAAAGCATAGTTTCAGAGGCATGGATCGGCGGGCATCTTCTTGTAATAGACGATTTGGGCCAAGCCAGCAAACTCCACATGGTAAGAGTGAATGTTTTTCAAATGCTCCTTGAGGGAGAGAGGCCCGGCTAACGTGATATCCACCACTTCGTCATACAGGGATGGTAGAGTTTCCTTCATTTGACGGAGTCCGATTTCAGGGGTCGCGAAATGGACCGCGCAGGTCTGATCGTTGGGTCGTACATCGTATGTCCCCCCATATCGGATCGTACAGGGCCGAAAATAATCGATAACGCCGCCATGGATGCAGCAAACCTAAAACAAACACAGCACGTTACAAGCACGTATGCACAAACAACACAGTGCACGAGGTCACGACTTGGGCAAAACGGCGGGCTGAGGGGGTTGGCCTCTCTGAGGTCCTGACCTACCCACCTCAGAAACTTTTAAGATGAATTCTGTATAGAAAATTATGGTAAAAGCATACATGTAACAGCTCCGGGCCGACCTGGGGGACGGGGAGGGGTTTCTGCCATGTGAGGGGGGTTTCGCCCAGAGAGCGGTCCAAAATTTCAAAAAGCTCAAAAACGCCTGGAAATGCGTTTTAGCGCGGCACGGCATAATTATTATTAATTGTGTTTGCAGTTCGTTTTGGCAAAGTGCTAGCCTTCTGTAGTTAGGAGTTATGCCCCATCCGAAATGAACTGACACGAATTTTCAGACGTCAAATTTGAACAACATATGTATTTTTTCACGCCTAATTTCGGTGTTCATTGTGTTACCATAGCTGAGGTGATTGTAATTCATGACCCCACTAGTTCGTATAGCCCTGTTTCTGTGGAGAGAACAACACCCTCATTTTTCGAATGTCAAATTTTCACGTTCACTGAAAGTAAAAATCCGCTGGATTTTAATCGGCAGAGATAGAAATCTGACCTCTTCAGTGTACGAAATCGCATATTTTGGACAGTCAAACCTGACCTTTGGTACCATCAACTTCATTCCATTCCCCCTAATAGTTGTAGAAGGCGAAACTAAATAAATATATTAACGAAACTATAAAATACTGATCGAACTCTAAATCACAAAGCTTAGTAGGGGCCGTCCATAAACTACGACGTTCAGAGAGAGGGGACATGGGCCGGAAAAATCCGGAGGGGGGTAGGGGGGTTGGAGACCTCGAGGGGGGGCCGAAAAAAGGCAAAAAAACGCCTATTTTGCCTTTAATAAGCGAAAAATTCCTCCCTCCGGGAGGGGGGGTCGCCGAGGGGGGTATGGCCGGCCGAGGGGGAGGGGTATACCCCTTACCCCCCGGCCAATGTATGGATTGTGCTGAAAACGTCGAAAAACGTCGGGAGGGGCAGAGAGCGGTCCAAAATTTTGTATTTTTGAACGTCGTAGTTCATGGATGGCCTCTTATTAATGACTTTGTACAATAATATCAAGTCGGCTTTAATCCTAGGTACGAAGCTCTAAGTTCTGAAGTTCTATGCCTAGACCAGCCAGCTGATCTAACCGGCCGTTATAATGCCTTTTCGGATAGGGTATAACCCAGCTACAGAAGGCTACCAGGCTAAGGCTTGGTCAAAACAATACTGTAAACAATGAATAATCACCGTACGAAAATCTTATCCATTCAGATGAAAATTGACGTAATGGCGGCCACTTGAAATTATCCGAAAAACTCGAAAAAATGACAGGCGGTAATTTTTATGGCCAATACTGTAAGCGTGAAAAATTTAGCATACTTGTGAGATAAGTACCCACTTACGCGCAAATCGGCCCGGGACCAAGTAGTTGTGGCACCCACCGGTGAAGACATTGGCAGCATTTCTGCTGACGGGTGGTAAAATTTTCAAATCATTAAGAGATAGCGCCGGCTGCGGCTGATGGGGGTGGTAAACTAAAAGTCCAATTTTTTACGAAAATCAAGGTTTGTGGCTTATTTTTTGCTAAAATAAGCTAAAGTAGGCTACGTTGAGCTCATTTACACCTAATCTAGCCACAATTTTTATCATAAATTCTTCCTAAAATTCGTGAGGGGTAGCGGAGGCCTGAGGGGATCAACCCACTAGCCTCTTTTTTCCCACGTCTGCACCGGCGGTTTAGATTGGACACCCTTTTTCCAGTGTAGAAAGAAGGTAGTAGTAGGAAGAAAAAGATAGTAAAACTAATACGAAACAGCAAGATTGGGCATTAAAGTAAAACTGTCAATCTTTTTGTCATTTTTATATGCTCCACAATGGCTTATAAAAATGAGACTTTCAAATTTTTCCTAATTCATTCACGCTGGTTTGCTTAACCAGTCTTATTAAGGAAAATCTTCTTTACACCCCCTTTACAGTTTCTAGACCAGAGTAACCAACTGGGACCGAGATGAGGAGGAGAGGTGAGGTCATGGGAAAGTCCTGACCACTTCAATCCGGTCAGCCTCACCACAAACTTCCCGATCTCTGATTGATATTCAGCTGATGCATACATGGGCCGGAAAAACGGGTTGGTGGTAGTCAAAATCTGAAAATTTGGGGGTGGGCCTGGCACTGCCATGGGGGCGATCGTGGCGATTTTGTAGTGTGGGGTCAGGGACAAAAGTCGGCTTCAGAAGGGTGGATGGGGTCGCTCGGGGAGTCGAGCCCAAGTTGGGGGTGAGCAACCCCCCAGACCCCGACGCGGCCCATGTACCTATGAGCTGATGATATGATGATACCGAACTCACCACAATAATAGGTCTACCTACCTACTTCGGTTAGGAAGGAAAAGCACGAAGCGGAGTAGAGTGAACAACAGACGCTGGCAAGTCAGATCCTATGCCTACATAGGCAATTAACGTTCAATCGCTCCAAAAGAAACGATACTCGACTTTTTATTGCTCTTCTAAATATTTTTGCTCCGGTGGACGGACACAAAAATCCAGAAACTACTGCTTTTCTTTTCTCTTTTCCGGTCCGGTCGGGCGATAGCGCGCGAAACACTGCACGGTGTCAAAATTGCAAAGGCACGGTTGAACTCGGATTACTACACTACAGCTCTTCAAGTTTCAGATACACTGCAATTTTTTAGCTCTTTCTTAAGCGTCGCAATATGGAACGGCATGTAAATACTTGATGGCATGTTAAATTTATTAAAATGTAGCCATAACACTACAAATGTATAAAAAAAATTAGCGAAGAAACCGCAATGCGTTTGAATCTGGCGCCTGATTACTGTAGTTATTACGACACGAATGTTGCCGCAGTTGGCAAGCCGCCAAGCTCAGGCACTTTAGGTCAATCCCTAGCGGCCATTCAGTTTTTCGTGAATAATTCAAATTCTTTTTAAGCTATTGTTCCCCTGTGTAGCCTCGAAATTTTTATAATTCGCGCTGCATCAGATAATCATAAAAGTTGAAAGAAACAATGCTTCTAAACAAGTTTCGGTGCTGCCGTCATTTTTTCAATAGTCCTACAGTCGTGCACTCGGCGCCGCCGCAGCCGGATTACGGTATGCGCTATCTGCTGTATGTTTGGTGTGAAAATATATTTTTCTTCCCCTCCGCCGAGATTTTTGAAGGTCAGAAATGATTTTATCTACATTTGGAAAACACCGATGCGTGTCTAGGGATATTTTTATGTTTTTAAAATAGGCCCTCCGGAGCGTGCCTATACTGATGCGTCCTCCTAGGGGTATTTTTATGTTTTTAAAACAGGCCCTCCGGAGCGTGCCTATACTAATGCGTCCCCCTAGGGGTATTTTTATGTTTTTAAAACAGGCCCTCCGGAGCGTGCCTATACTGATGCGTCCCCTAGGGGTATTTTTATGTTTTTAAAATAGGCCCTCCCGAGCGTGCCTATACTGATGCGTCCCCTAGGGGTATTTTTATCTTTTTAAAACAGGCCCTCCGGAGCGTGCCTATACTAATGCGTCCCCCTAGGGGTATTTTTATGTTTTTAAAACAGGCCCTCCGGAGCGTGCTTATACTGATGCGTACCCCTAGGGGTATTTTTATATTTGGAAAATAGGCCCCCAGGAGCGTGCCCTGTACTAATGCGTCTCTAGGGGTATTTTTATATATGGAAAACAGGCCCTCCGGAGCGTGCCTATACAGATGCGTCCCCCTAGGGGTATTTTTATGTTTTTAAAACAGGCCCTCCGAGCGTTGTCGCTTTGAGCGAGCAAAGGTCGGGGACGGTAAATAGGTAAATGGGAACCGCCGTTGCACCTGATGACAGCAAAGGGGAGGGATGTTTGCACTTGCAGGCAGGTATTCCGAAAATAATTGGCATGGCATACGGGGTATCGGTATTTATAAAAATTGCAACTGCTTGGAGATTAAGCTGTTCTGTTTTAGTACTTTTACTACCACTTCTCTGTCAAGTCGTTTAAACTTCGCGCGCTTTGTGTTGTTTCACACGGAGCAATATTACAGTAACCCGCCGCGGCAGCGCCGGGTGGGGGGGGAATGGGCCGGGAATCACGATTCAGTACCGTACACAGTGCGAAGATTCCTAAAAGGACGCCTATGTAGCTAAACCAATCACGGATTTGCGTACTTAAAGTATCGAGAAGTACCAAAAATTTAAACTTTAAAATCTTATAATATTAAAAAGAATAATCGACTATAAAACAAGCACTGCTGTCCACTGATCAATCTGACAGCAAAAGATCTCCCTAAAAACGATCCTTGAAGCGTAAAACAACTAATGTTCGTGTTCATCATGTTCAGGAGCGTCTAATTTTTCCGCATTGTAAGGCATAGTTTCCAATCCAAATCTCAACGACTCCATACCAAGTTTCGTCCGTAATGGCCGTCGCAACGAACGCAGCAGAACTGGGCGTCAAAAACAAAAACTAAATACCTGGCCACCCTTCAACATTCCATCGTACATAGAAAAGTAAAAATTTACGCCCACCAAATTAATGCGAACATTGATCTACCCTGCTGGTTTTCCGCTCGACGTCAGATATTCCTCAGCCTACACTCACAGTTTCAAAAACCAGTATACTTAGCATACAACGGAACACCCTTTAATCGCTTTAAAATTTTAACTGACAAATCTATATACATTCAAACCACCACCATATCATGCGTCAACATGACTTCCATCTTTGAACCTAAACAATACCAATGTTCCCACAGACACAGACCTGTAAAACGCGTTCTTGTACAAAACAAAAAAAAGCTATTTTCAAGTCTCGTATATAGAAAGCTCAGCGCGCGCCAAATTTAAACATATAAACTATTGTTTGGTACGAATAAACTGTCAACAATACATTTTTGCGGGCTTTGGCGCGCTGCCGCGCTTTCAAGATTCCCGTTGCCAGACAGGCACGCTAATTTTCGTTTGACTCACTGACTGCTATGTAGACGTAGACGTATGCACGCAAAACAACCAACCAGGCACGATAACTTTTTGTTTTACTGCGAGCTTTTTATTTTTAGTCAATTATTTTGACGTACTTTTTGTGCCTTGTATACAGGACAACAGGGTATTGGTCAGTTATGCTACCCTAGTGTTGTTTAATACCGGATTTTTCAAATGCGTATGCGTATACGCATTCCAATTACAAATGCGTATGAGTTTGCGTATACGCATTGCAAAAACTAATGCGTATTTTGCCTATTGCGTATGCGTAATGCGTAATCTCAGAAACAATGAGAAATTTTACTGAACAGCTTTTTTGGCTCTACAGAATGCTGTTTAGATATCCAACTTTATAGTCCAGGTTTTTTGATACAGGCTTGGTGATAAATTCCGGATGTGCGAAGAATTGCAGCACAGCACATGTAACAGGGGATCTGGGGGTCTGCCCCCACCCGACTTAGGCCAGACCTCCACGGATGGGGACCCCTGTCCGATTTTCTGATAAGTAATTATTTGAGCAAATTTTTCGATTTTTTGCTATTTCATACGCAACAATTGCCAAAATCGCCTGTAAAACAGCACTTTTTAGCTGTATGTCAGCCCACCAAATTGCGATTTTGGCGATTATTGAGCGTTTTTTACTGCCCAATCCCTCCCAAAATTCGGGCTCAGAGCCCCGGCTGGTGCCAGACCCCCAAACCACCTCCCCCTTCGGCGAATAACCTGTTACATGTTGTAGGAACAAAAAGTTTGTTTGAATGTTCATTTCAAGAAGAAGTCTAGTAGCAGTCAACCATGATAAACATACGTACAGTGGAAGGAAACACAAACAGATAGCCTGAGCACACAACACAACTGATTTCACCCAAACTCTAGAAATAGAAACTCACATGTTTCCTTTTCTCTTAAAACCTAGCCTCTTTTTTTAAATATTAGCAAGCAAAACTTAGTTAAAGCTACAAATTATCTCAGAAAATTCCTGGTGCCCCTCACCTCCTCACCCTAAAAAACATGAAGGATGACCATTTGGTAAAAACTGAACTACATTTTTTGCATGACATTCGAAAAGATAGCTATTTTTCAGGCCCAATACGCATTACGCAAAAATATGCAAACTTTTGGCAGAATGCGTAATAATATTGCGTAATGAAATTCAAATGCGTATGCGTATGCGTATGCGTATACGCATTCTGAAATGCAATGCGTACTTTGCGTAATGATATGCGTAATGCGTATACGCATGCAACAGTATCTACCCCTAAATCAAAAAAGGTCGCTCGGCCGGCAGTTTTCTGGTAATCTAGACCGGAAATTTTGAAATTTTCTATAAATCAACCACCCACCGACAGCAAAAGGGGAGGGTTGTTGTTAAGGAGGCTGCCGGACCTTGTGTCTCTTCCTGCTCTATAGCAGTTGGCTACTCCTAGTCAGAAAAGGACAAAAAGTTACAACAACAACAAATCTTTTTTTCCAGAGATTAGAAACTGCCAGATCTGCATAGATGTGGTGCCCTTCAGTATGGACCCTGTGACTAAAATTTTACAATTACAGACACTGTCATAACAACGTGGTACAGTAGATATCGATTGCAAGCTAAAACAAAGTACGGTTGGCAAAGTCAATCGAGTTTAAGCAGCGATAGAACTGATCAGAGCGCACAAGTTTGCGCAGAGACACATTTAAGGCATTGTCCGTTAACGGTGGCAGTAGTAGAAAGAGTAGGTTCTGGTTAAAAGTATAGGCGTGTTGTTGAATTCGGAGCCTTGGGAAGTGTGCCATGCATGAGCAGTGGCGTACCCAGGATTTTGCAAAGGGGATGTAAAATTTTTAAGTTGCCTGGTTGGGCCACGGCGAGAAAATTTTGCAAAATTAGCCATTGAAAACGCAATTTAAAAGGTATTCTGAGCGTAAAATTAACAAAAATTAACAATTTTAGTAGTTTAAAAGGTCCTGGTTGGGGGCTTCTGTTCTACCCAACCAGGGCGAGAAATTTTCGAAAAATTAGCCTTAAAAATGCATTTAAAACGCATTCTGAGCATAAAATATACAAGTAAAGAAGGTAATAATTCATTCGTTTCTCTTATTTTTCCAAAATTTTTCTTCCTACCTGCACCGCAAGTGTACCCACCCTACACTACACCCCTGGGTACGCTACTGGCCATGAGGTAGATGCCGTTGGTTCTGGTTCTTACAACTGAGCATTGTCCAGAGAGAATGTACTGACGGAAGGTAAGTCACGTAAAATAGGGCCAATAAAGCATCTACTGTAAAGTACGTTATATGTATGTACGTAGTAGTACCCATGCTGTACATAGGTTCCTATCACTGTTTACGCTCAATTCCATTGTATATATAAAGTAAAATATGTTGGCGGCAAACTACTTCGAAAATTCCGGCCCGATCGCATTCTAGTACTGTAAGCAAAGCAACCCGATTATTGTCAGTGTTGATTGTAGAAGACCTGCCTCAAGTAGGACCTACGCACAAAAGCCTAAGGCCAAAGCTTGAAGCTACTCCAGGCCAAAACATCAATAAGAGGTCTAAAGATGACGTAGTAAATCTGTGGAACAGGAGTATACAGACGTGTTGTTTCAGTTTTATCGTAGGTTTCTAGTGCAAGCTAGTAGTAGAGAGTAAGATGTATCTACAGTACAGTGCGTATCTATCTGTAGTGTCTGTCGCTGAGACTCCGTTCGCCCTCCGGGTTGTCCTCTTCGTATTGTTCCTCGACAGCGTCTGCGGCCGCCGTTCCCATGCGAGTGTGTTCGAAGTAAGCGCCGCCTTCTTCCCAGTCGTAGGGGTCTCCTTCGCGATATCCTTTGCGTTGCATAACTTTCTTCAGGTGTTTGGTGATTTGATTGTAATTGGGCTCGGTGCGGTAATCCAATGCTTTTATATGTTCCATAACCTGATCGAACTCCTCGGGACAGTTTTCAAGCAAGGTGCGGTTGAGTATTGTTTCCTTGGTCACTTGAATCTGGTCTCTGTTACGAATATAAGTCCAGGGTAAGCCTCCTAACAACTCGATCAGCATGTACATCCACGAGTAGAGGTCGTCGTGTCGTCCTTGTTCCATGCGTTTATGAACGTTCGGCGAGCAGTACCGCACTGTGCCCCGGAAATAAGCGTGTTGTCGCGGTCTGCGCATAGATCCGTCCGGTTGTTTGTACTGCCGGGCCAGTCCGTAGTCGAGCAGATAAACGATACGAGCCTTCTTATCGGTGGCGCCTATAACAAAATTGCCCGGCTTAACGTCACGATGCACGAATCCGGCTTGGTGGAGATCTTTGAGAGCTTGCAAACACTGAATGCCGACACGAATGGCTGTGGCGGTGGTGAACCGATTGGTGGGCACGGTGAAGCGCAGTTGACTCAGATTCGGGCCCAGCAGCTCCATCACGATGTAGCAGTAGGTGGCGGTCTTGCCGCACGCCAGCATGCGCGGCACGTGCGGTTTGCCTTCGAGACACTTGAGCACGGCCACTTCCATCTTCAGCACTCCTTTCTGTTCCTCGTTCTTCGGCTCCACTTTCAAGGCCGCCTTCTCGTTGCCGTCTATCGTCCTCACTTCGTAAACTGCACCGCAACCTCCCTGACCCAACTTGTACACCACCTCCCACTTGTCCTTTATCCGCGTCCCCGGCTCCAGCTGCAGCAACGTCGCTGTCACTCGCGCGTCCATCACTAACCAGTACAATCAGCAACACTACTAAAATATCTATTTGCATACAACACGCAAAACCGACACTGCTTACTCACTACGCTCACAGCTTGCGGATAGTGTGCCGTTTGGATTTTTCTTTCTGCCAACACGGAGAGAGAGAGAGAGAGAGAATAAATTTCTTGTTCTCTCCGCCCATATCGCTGACCTGTGCGCTGTCGCAACCATTTGCATAAAGCACAGCGCAACAATTAGCTCAAAAATATCTTGCGGGTTTCGGTGTCCACGTTTGGGATACTTGACAACAATTATACTTCCGAAAAATAACTTGATGGTTTCCGCTGAACTACAGGGTGCGCCAAAAAAACAACCCAGCAGATTTTTTGCTGTAGCAACCGCAAATCGTAACCGATTTGAGTGAATCTTTTTTAAATAAAAGATAAATAAATTCTTGAAAGACTGATGAATCGTTTATTTAAGATAGCCTGCTTGGTTCCAGAGATATTTGCCCTCAAAATCAAAACAGAGATTTTGGCAGTGAACAAGAGTGATAAACACAACCCAGCAGATTTGTTACTTTTGCAACCACGAATCTTAACCGATTTGAATGAATCCTTTTTGAATGAAAGATTGATAAATTCTTCAAAGATTGGTGCAATTATTATTGAGATTCACTGCTTAGTTCTTGAGATATTTGCCCTTAAAGTCGAAACAGATTTTGGCAAAGAGCGATTCCGTTACACTTCATAATATAGCAGATTCCTACTGCTGGGGGCTAATGACACTTTACTGTTGAAGTGAACCGAGTTTGTGTGTCACCAGTAAAGCCTCCAATAGCCCTCAGCAGTAGCAGGAATCCGTTTTATTACGAAGTGCAGCGGAATAATAATAAATCCCTCCTGTTCACTGTCAAAATCACTGTTTTGATTTTGAGAGTTAATATCTCAGGAACTAAGCAGAGTACATTAATAAACGTTACGTCAATCTTTCAAGAATTTATTTATCTTTCATTAAAAAAAGGATTCATTCAAATCGGTTGAGATTTATTTGCGGTTGCTACAGCGAAAAATCTGCTGGGTTGTTTTTTTTGGCAGACCCTGTCTGTATATGGATCGGAACAGTCACTCCAACCCACTGTTTGACTATGTCAGCCCCTTTGTTTCAACATATTGGGCAGTTTAACACAGTAGAGACAGCGATTGAGTCTTCCGGTCAACATCAAAACTGATCTCTGCCGGTCCTCCAAAGCGTTCTGTGCCAGTATGTCAGAAGAACATGTCACTTGTCAAAGACGCCAGCTTCAAACTCGACGGTGTTGTCTGGAGATGTCCAAAACACAAGGGTCGAAAGAAAACGATACGTTTTGGTTTTCTTTGAGAATGCTAATCTGGAGCTGTCGACTTTTATTGCTAGCGTACCTGTGGACTAATGAGACGAGACCAGTTACATTAGCCAATGACATGGCCGGAGTTCATTGTGAAACAGCTATACAGTAGTATCAGTATTTCAGAGACTGTTGCTCGTGGTGGTTGGAACAGAATCCTATCCTATACTTTGCGGTCTCGATAAGGTCGTTCAAATCGATGAGATGGCGAAGCGCAAGTATACCACAGAGGAAGGCGTGCCGCGGAAAGATGGGTGTTCGGATGTATGATGTTGAAAGGAAAATCGGCGTTCTGTAGTTTGTCCAAGACCCGAACTGCCGGCATCTTGCTGCCATGACAGTCAGAAAAATTTGAATTTCGCGCCAACCAATATACTTATAAAGGCGGGGCTTGTTGTGTTTAAAAGCTCGCTGCAAACCACGTCGAATGGTGGGACGGCCGTGTCTCTGCATAGTTTCATTCGAATGTTATAAGCGCTTGACGAAGTGGCGCCTATCATATTGGAAAAGTCCGTCGTGCAACCCTCCTGGTTAAAACCAATCAGTAAGTAAAATCTTACAAAAAATGAATGGGCGTCGGTCGACCGTATTAGCAGAGGACTTTTCTACCTATACAGGGCCAAAAGACGAAAACACAGGGAATGAAACAGTTAAGAATCACTAACATGGCAGCACGCTCGGTTTTTACCCAATACCTTGAGGTACTGGTGAAGAGGACCTAGTGAAGGCAAACAGTGAAGTAATGCCGGATTTGACCGCCGAAGACAAGTCGCTGTGTGCACGATGCGACCAATCGTTCCTCACCCTGCAAGATGCGGCTAAGACTGTTGACTGTGTTGGCTGTGCGTATTGCCCAAGGTGGGTGTGTCTCGACTGCATCTTGGAAACACCCCGTTCAAGTCGGTTCACAAAGGAACAGTCTGCTAGGCGATTAGACATCATCGAGACTCTCAGTTCCTCTGCCGTCATTATTAACTGCCAGAAGTGTGGAGTGCCGGAACCGAAAGTGTTGGTGGATGAGTGGCGGTCGGCTTGCGCCCGCGTTGAGGAGCAGAACCAGCGTATTCAAGTCATGGAGCAAGCGATTAAGCAATTGCAGTCTGACATGCCTTACTTGCATTTGCAACAACAGCAACAACTCTCTCCCGATCTGATCAGCCATATAACCAAAGTGGCTACGGAGGCAGCCACTAACGCTGCCGTAAAGGTTGCCTATGACTTGAAGCAGGAATTTGCCGAGCTGCTAGAGAAGAACGACAAAAAGAATAAGCTGGTCATTGTCGGGTTTCCGGAGACGCACGGCTCAGACAAAACGCAAAACGACACCGATTTGGCTCGTGTGCAGGGTCTGTGTGATGAGCTCGAGATTCCGGCGCAGGCTGTGCTGCGCACGTTCAGGGACGGCGCTAAGAGGCAAGACGGAAAGAGCCGTATTATCAAAGTGGTCTTTGCCGAGGGCTCCACGCATCATCGGCATTCTGTTCTTACTCGAGGTAATGCCGTTATGCGGCAGTGGAATTGGGGTGACGCTCCGTTCAAGCCCTTCATTAGAACGGACATGACCTTTCGTGAGCGAGAACGAGATCGCGAACTGCGTACGGAGCTTGAGCAGCGTCGGAAGAACGGTGAACGGAACTTGGTAATTAGGAATGGGCGAATTATTGAGAAGCGGTCAAACTAAGTAAGTCCAACCAAGGAGGTACCCAGTTGTTTGCTCGGTTTCTGTTATTTAATGCTAGAAGCATCAAAAATAAACAGATAGACCTATTATTCGAGTGTACGAGCAATCTGGATACGATTTTGGCTGTGACTGAGACATGGCTTGACTGTGATGTAGGTGACGAATTTTTTGCACTAATCTCACTGTCGCATCATTATGTAAGGTCGGACAGAACTGGTGGTGGCAGGGTCCGTGGCGGGGGTGTTCTTTTACTAATACCAAAATGTTATAATTTTGTGCTAATTGAACAACATGGTTCAGAGTACTACGAGTGCATCTGGGTAGATCTTTACTGGCCCGGAAGTAAATTGCCGTTTTTACGGCTAGCGTTATATTATCGAACTAATGGAGCGAACATTCACCTCTCTACAAATGCTCTTGTTGACCATGCCAGAGGTTTTTGTCATACTACAGTGCCTGTGCTATTTTTGGGGGACTTAAATTATCCTGAAATTAAATGGGATGGGTTTGAGGGAATGCTTCCACCATCTGAACAACTATTTTGTGAATTTACCTTGGAACAGGGTTTTGAGCAGTATGTTCATAGAAAAACGCACTATTTGGGTAATATCCTTGATTTAGTGTTCTGTAATGAGCCAGGGTTGGTTTATAGTATCGATATAGATGAACCGTTTGCTAATTCCGATCATTATAAAGTAGTAGGTAATATGGGACCTTTTCATTATAACACTAATATGTCCAAGAAAAAGTTCTTCCGTAATTTCGCAAAGGCGCATTATGAGTCTATATTTCAGTATCTAGACCATATTGACTGGTTTGAGTTGTTTGATGGATGTGCAAACGTTGACCAGTTTTGGGATGTTTTTCTGAGACATTTAAATAAGTGTATTGAGTTATTTGTACCCTTGTGTGAGGTTCCTCACAAACACTATTCACCCTTCTCTTTCGGTACTCGAATCTCTCACAAGCAGGTAAAGAAATTGCATTATTTGTACAAAAGAAACCCAACAGACGAACACCGTCAAAACTGGTTACGAGCAGCATCTCAGTTTCGTAGACTCAAACGGCGAGATATTCATGAAGAAGAGCATTCTGTACTAAACTCCAAATCAGACCCTAAATTCTGGTCTTTTGTACGCTCTCGTTTATCGTGTAAATCACAAATTCCAGCTCTAGTCACAGAAGAAAATCGAGTTTTGATTGATTCTAAAGAAAGAGCAGAAGAGTTCAACGGGTTTTTTACATCAGTCTTTACATATGACGATGGAGTGAAATTGCAAATAGAGCCAGAAAGAGTGGAACAAAAATTATCAAACATTGATTTTGATGTGCAGACTATTTTTGACCACATTATCAGGTTGTCCCCAAAGAAATCATGCGGAACAGACTGTATTCCTCAATTTTTTGTTCGTAATTTGGCAGCAGTCTTAGCTAAACCATTAGAAAGGGTTTTTGGTTTTTCTTTTGCATCCAGATCTGTACCAAAGCAATGGAAGGTATCAAAAATTATTCCGCTTCACAAAAAGGAATCCGTGTCCAAGGTAAAAAATTACAGGCCCATTAGTTTACTTTGTACTTGTAGTAAAGTTATGGAGTCTATTGTTAGAGAACGTTTAGTTAATCATCTAAAGCATAATCGAATTATAACAGAAGCTCAACACGGCTTTTTATCAAAACGTTCAACGGTCACACAACTCTTATTGTGTTTAAACGATTGGACAAAAGCTGTGGATGATTGTTTAACAGTTGACGTCATTTATTTAGATATTGCAAAAGCTTTTGATTCTGTCTCTCATAGTAAGCTTATTCAAAAATTACAAGCGGTCGGTATTTCGGGTACTATGCTGGCTTGGTTATCAAACTACTTAGAGGATCGTCAACAATATGTGTGCTTGGACAGTAATGTTTTGTCTGGTCTTAAATCTGTTACGTCAGGAGTTCCACAAGGTAGTCTTTTAGGTCCAATACTCTTTTTGATTTACATAAACGATTTAGTATCGGTTCTTAAAAATTCCAAGATTAAATTGTATGCTGACGATGCTAAAGTGTATTTCTCTGTTCCTAGAAATACAGTAAATCAAGGACTCTTAGAGGATCTAAGAAACGTTTATGCCTGGTCTTATCGAATGCAGTTATCAGTCGCCTTACAGAAATGCTCAGTCTTGCATTTGGGGTATGGTAATGCTCATACAGAATATCTCATTGGTGATACACAACTTCCTGCTGTATCATCCGTTGCGGATTTAGGAGTGATAATTTCGAAAGATCTTAAATTTTCTATTCACTGTAAGCAAGTTGCGGCGAAAGGTTTTCAGCTTGTAAATTTAATTTACAGAACTTTTGTAACTAGAGATAAAGATTTTCTAGTTCAGATGTTCAAAACTTACGTCCGGTCGAAACTTGAATATGCTACAGAAGTGTGGAATCCTTATTTAATTAAGGACACAGAGTTAATTGAGCGTGTGCAACGTCTCTTCACCCGTAGGTTACCCGGAATGGAGGCGCTAAGCTATGTAGATAGACTTAGGGTTCTGAAATTGCAGTCACTTGAAGAACGTCGTTTGATTAAAGATCTGGTTATGGTGTACAAGATTATTTATGGTCAAGTGGATGTTCCTTTTGACAGTTTCTTTCAGTTTGCTAGGGTTCAAGGTACTCGAGGTAACTGCCTTAAGCTGTATGTTCAATTTTCGCGTACAGATGCACGTAAGTATTACTTTGCTAACCGTGTTGTTTCGATTTGGAACGACTTACCTGAACATGTTGTAACTAAACGTACTGTTGGTTCTTTTAAACAAGGTTTGCTTTCTCTAGAGTGGGGTAATTATTTACGGAGCCGTTATGTAACTGGTTTATCTTGAACACGCTTATGGTGGGTGAGTAGCCGGTCAATCGGCCCTGCCTACCTCCTTCTGTCCGGCCAAGTGATTGGTTGGACTGTTTTGTTTTTAACAACCTTTTCTTCGTGTTGATAAAGTTGTTTAATGTTTGTTTATCGAATCACGTGGGGGAAAAGGGCCGCTTAAGAGAAGCACAGGGGTGCGGTCCGGTCCGATGAAGCCGACGGTGCTAGGGTGTTTACTTACGGTTCTTTTTAGATTTTGCCAGTTTGCAATAGGGATGGGACCAGTATACGGTATTATACGGTATTTTTGGCTATACAATACGGTATTATACGGTATTTTTTATACCGTTAATACCGTAGGCCTATATTAGTTGTTAAAACTGAATCAGCAAGATTTTTGCAGTAAATTCACGTCATTTTCGCGCTTTGTAAAGGTCGCAGTACTGTTTTTTGTAGGTATGGGCAACGAAGCCCGTGCTGCGGAATCGAAACCGCCTTCTGGCGTGATTCTAACCGATTCACACTTCAGAAATGAAAATTTCAGGTATGATTTAGGCACCGTAGCAAAAATTTCCAGCAATATTGATTCGTTCCTGAGCCAGCGCATAGAAACTACTTCTTTCGAAATTTTCCCTATGCTAATACACACGACGGCCGACATTTTGTCCCACTGAAAGCAAAGCCGAATTATCAAGAGCACGCCACCTCACTAGATAACATTTTTCGCTGGCTTTCATATGACACCAATGTCTAGCTTGCAGCCAGTGCCAGCGCAAAGCAGAAACTAAAAAAAACGGCGTTTCGTAACTGTTACAGCTGCCATCTATACCCATACATGTCGCTGGGTTTTTCCGTGGGGGGGGGGGACCTTTTTCAAATCCCAAATAGGGTTTTAGGACCAAGTCCAAAGTGGGTTTTGCGACCTTTTTTGGGATCCAAAAGTGGGTTTTGTCGACCTTTTTTTGGGGTAAAAAGTGGGTTTTGTCGACCTTTTTTTAGAGATTTTGGGGCGAAAAATGGCTTCAAAACCCTATTTGGACCGAAAAAGCGTTAAAAACCATGTTTTTGCATTAAAAACGCCTTGAAAACCCTGTTCAGGTAGAAGAAAATGCCTTAAAAACCGAATATTGAAACAATGAATGTAATAAAAAGCTGTTTTGCGCTCAAAATACGTATTGAACATGAGTTTAAGCGATAAAATACAGATTGAAATGCGTTATATTGACTAAAAATAGTCCGGAGAACCCTAATTTCGATTCTAAGGCACGCGCAAAACCCTGTTTTGACTTATAGGATTACTAAAAAAACCCTATTTAGTGATTGAATGCAGTTCTTAAACCCTGTTTAGGGTTTCTAATCAACCAAAAAACCTTCTCTAGGTTTTCTAGCCAGTGCTAAAACCCTGTTTAGGGATTCAAAGTAGCCTAAAAACCCTAATCAGGGTTTGAAAATAACCTGAAAACCCTAATCAGGGTTTAAAAGTAGCCTAAAAACCCTAATTAGAGTTTAAAAGTAACCTGAAAACCCTGTTTAGCGTTTCAAAGTAGCCTAAAAACCCTAATCAGGGTTTGAAAGTAACCTGAAAACCCTGTTTAGGGTTTCAAAGTAGCCTAAAAACCCTAATCAGGGTTTCAAAGTAGCCTAAAAACCCTAATCAGGGTTAAAAGTTACCTAAAACCCCTAATCAGGGTTTAAAAGTAGCCTAAAAACCCTAATCAGGGTTTCAAAGTAACCTGAAAACCCTGTTCAGGGTTTCAAAGTAGCCTAAAAACCCTAATCAGGGTTTCAAAGTAGCCTAAAACCCCTAATCAGGGTTTAAAAGTAGCCTAAAAACCCTAATCAGGGTTTGAAAGTAACCTGAAAACCCTGTTTAGGGTTTCAAAGTAGCCTAAAAACCCTAATCAGGGTTTAAAAGTAACCTGAAAACCCTGTTTTAGGGTTTCCAAGTAACCTAAAAACCCTAATCAGGGTTTCTAAGCAGTCTAAAACCCTATTTAGGATTTCTAAGCCTTACAAAACCCTGTTTTGGGTTGTAGGGTAGGCGAAAACCCAATTTTGTGCTGCAGAATGTATTGTCTGGGCTAAAATTTCCTTTACTTTGGAATCCAAAAGTGGGTTTTCAGGTCCCCCCCAAAAATCCGCTGGGGGGGCTTTTGCCGAAAAATCGGGCTTGGGGGGGGGCCGGCCCCCCCTTTTCACCCCCCAACGACATGTATGTCTATACCTACATCCAAATTATTGTGCTGGTTGAAAGCGCTGGGTTTTGCCGAATCTAACAATAGTGTAGTGAGAAACAGAAAGAATTAAATTTATTACATGTCCAACTAAATTGTAAATTGACGCGACGTCGTGCGCTCATCCTCTCGGCGCGCGGCGCGGCAAGTTTCTTGCCGCAAAGAGTTGGTCGTCGTCACAAAGCTCCACCCAGGCCACCGAAACCTGGCGACAGTGAGTAGGTAAAATGGGAACCGACTGGATCTGCCGTTGCACCGAAGCCGCTCTAAAGCATGCCACGTTGGAGGAGAAGATGGCCTGGGGTGCCTCTCTCATCAGGGGCGGACCAAGCGGACGTTGGGAGCCGACACCACCATGACGTCAACGCGCCAGGCACTCTATTAGTACCTGGCGCCCAACAGCATGGCTAGAGTGGTTGGCAGTGATAGAAGGGAAAGGTCCGAGATGTCGAACCACGGGGGTCGCGAAATGGACCGCATAGGCCTGATCGTAGGGCCGTAAGGTCCCCCCGCACATCGGATCGGATTGAGTATGTACTTAAAATTCTTTCTTACTTTCAAATGTAATGAAGGTACTGCACGTATGCTGACGATTTGCCGCAAAAATGTGCTGAAAC
Organism: Sabatieria punctata; assembly: GCA_030248155.1. Taxonomy (NCBI): domain Eukaryota; kingdom Metazoa; phylum Nematoda; class Chromadorea; order Araeolaimida; family Comesomatidae; genus Sabatieria; species Sabatieria punctata. The sequence continues at coordinate 48,688 of JASANB010004741.1, forward strand.
ATAGGTTTTTCCACATTCAAAGGGGCAAAAGTGCCCGTCCGCATACCCTAACCCCTAGATAACTTTATGGTTCGAAAGAGAAAACAATTGCGCATCTTTTGATGGATTTAATCGACGTTTTCTGCAACAAAAATTGAGATTAGGCCGGGTTCCTATTTCCCCCCATTTTATAGGACTCGTTAATCCATATTCGTTAATCCGGACAAGATTTGCGGTCCCAACTTCGAAATTTGTACGGTAAAGTGATTCGTTAATCCGGATTTAGTTAATTAGGACAAAATGCATGCGCAATTTTTTGATTCGGATGAAGTTTTCAATGGGGTAATGTTGCCTGTTGATTCATAAGTTGAGTCAGGATGTGATGTGATTTTTAGGAGCTGTAATCTGCCGAATTGAGCTTTTGGCTTTTAATGACGAGTTACTGATACAGAACTAACAAACAGCTGTCGTTTAGGACTTTGACCCGAACAACAGTAACTAATTTTATGCCTGCTTGACGGAATGACACCCATTTAAATTTGTTCATGAATCTCGAAAAATGTCGAGTCCTACTGTCGTTTTCGACACTGCATGCTACCTTTGAATTTTACAGAAAACTGTGCCGAACTGGTTACGGTTTTTGGTCCTGTTACTGTCTGTCGAACACAGCCCCAATTGCAGTGGAACTTTCTAGAATTAATATGGCAACCTGAGTTTCTGTCTCCGCTGAACTACGGTTAAGTATTGGTAATGTCAAGTGTGCTTAGATTTAGTAGTACATTATTGTCACAAAAAAGGCGTCTCTTACTTTGTCTTCGACTGTCTTCGTATGCTGGTTGCTGTGGCGGCCCCTTACCTTCTGTGTTACAGATCTGTTTCTTAAGGAAATGCGACGGTAGACCTGCTGCTGCCTGTTGATACACTGGTGATACATGCTGATTCAGATCACATGACATCCGCTCCTGCAAGTTTTCCTTCCAGGACGGACTGTCTCTACGCAAAATGCTATTGGTACGTTAAGGACAGTTTTCTAAATTGGCACCGTCCATTTTCCTAGTAACGTAGACACCATTGCTTTTTTGTGTCAACTGCGAAAGTACCTTCAGGGTTCGTGCCTAACCTGGAAAGTATGGGAATTTTCAGTGTGCGGCTACGCTACATCCGGTTCAGCAAATCAAACCTTGTTCGGCCTGCTATGACCGGTCTAACCTTAAAACTAAGCCTAATTGAATGAAAAGTGAAAAAGTTAGGCATGTGCAATGGCGTAGCTGGGAATCGAACCAAGCACCTTTAAGATTGCCAGTCCAGTGCTCTAACCACTAAGCTACACGCCGATGCTAGACCAACACCAAACTCTATTTACTCTATTTGAGAAAGCTAGCTATTCATGAGGAGCCGGCAGAAGCCTGAATTGAAACTAAGCGTAAATGGAAGCCATAGAGTTGCGGGGTATTAGAACTAACTTGAATATCTGACTAAAAGCCTAGGACAAAGTTAGTACTAACTAACCTAGCCAGGTCAGACCATATCTCGTGCACCTAAGACCTTTGTATGCAATTTTTTTGTGGTAAAAATTTATATTTTTGTGTTTGTTAAAAAGCTGCGCCATCTTGAATAGATACTGTCGGTTATTTTTGAAATGCAGTAGTAAGCTAGTTGACTTAACTTTGTGACAATTTTAGTGAAGAGAATGTGTGGCATCTGTGCGACTGCTTTCGCAGAAACAACGCTCCCTCTTTTTACTCCAGCTTTGTGGTGTTCATATCAAACAACGCCAAAATCGTATGTGGTCGCTTCGCGTAGATTAGGGCTCGTGCACTTAGGACAATCTTTACGTCTGTGGCCTTTGCAGATCCCGATTTGGCACCAAACCGCTGGTGATCAAAACGCTGATGGTTTCGTTTGCTGGGTGATTTTTGGCCTTCGTTGTACGGCAATGAACTGTGATGACGTTCGTAGGATTATCACGTGATTCTACTCTCGCACGTAAACGAAGAATGGATTGTGTTTGACCTGGATACAACATTAGCGTTCCCTTGCACCTTCCATCAATACTACAACAGTGCTTTACGTGGAGATGAAGATATTTCCAACCTTCCGACGCAGTGCAGAAGGTGAATAGCTCGTGATCAAGTTCTCAGTGTCTTAACCGTGGTTTATAGGCTGTTTCGAGTTGTGTCCGCCAATAAGTACTTGCAGCTATTCAGTTCTGACCGCTCTCACATGGTAAACGCCGCCGGTGATTGGTTGCATCCGCCTCCGCCCTGGCCTCCCATCCACCCGTTTGGTAATTGAAACCGAGTTGGAGCTGGTTTTGTTCTAACATTTTTCTAGGAAATACACTGGCCGAGTTCTGGAATATGGGATGCAGCAATCTTTTGGACGCAGTAAGCAATGTTTTCAACGCAGCAGAACTGAAGGAAAAGTTCCAAGTTCAGATCTGACGTTATTTTGCTTGTTTTAATGCAGCAACTCGATATTGCCATAGAACTAACAAGTTTTATAATAGGTACTGTACGTTAAAAATGTGCGGTTAAGTTGTGCGTCTCTGCCTTTTCGAAACAGTGACTCAAAAACTAAGAATTATCCAAATGTCTCTGTTCTTATAAAAACCGATGCAGTTTACTCGCCACACTGTAAAGTTTAGACTTCCAAAAGAAATGGTGTACCTGCCCAGCCCTGATTACGTACATGTATAGTTAGAGATGGCACAATTTTTAGATTAAGAACAAGGAAATTAATTACTGCTGTACCACTTAGAAATTCGGTTTTAATTGATTAACGCAAAAACAGCTTCCTAAACCTAATCATGAACAAACCTTTCGATTTTTCTAGATTAGTTTTTCAGGTCAACATCGATGTTTTACGATTTTGACAGGTCCCAGTTAGTACTGGGTATTGGGGGGGGGCAAAAACCCCAATACCAGTCCGCACTCCAATTGTAATGCTGTCAAATAAAAGTGTAACGCGCGAACTTTATGCTTCCCTACGGCAAAAGAACTGACTAATTAAGTAAGAGTAAAAACGAAAGCAGTGAACAAAGAAATAAAGGTTAGGAGCGAAGATCAGGAAGCAGTGGCAGGCTTCTTCTGCTGTACACCCCAGTTATAAATCCTGGCTATGTTCACTTCAGTTGTTGTCAACTGATCTTTCACAAAGTCAAGCTCTCTGCTTAACTCGGCAACCGCTTTCTCTGCGTTTCTAATATTCTTCTCCAACAACTCGCGAGCCTCGGCGAATGAGTACTCCAACATGACGTTTGCCTGAAACAGCCACATAATGCATAATGCTACTAGATTCTCGGCAAGCACCCCGAGCCAAAGACAGATTTTATCGGTGGGCGGAACAGTGGCGGTGGCATAACACTGATCCGACAACACAAACTGCGTCTCCATCGACTTGCCCTGGTCCTGAAGTGTTGATTTATAGGCAGCTCCTTATTCAAAACAGAACAGCTACCCGCTTTTCTTCTAAAGCTTCAAGCAAGTGCAATGAGTTAGTCAGCTCAGGTAGTTTTCCTTTCAACCTAGAATCGGCTCCAGACTTAATTCAATCTTCAACCAATATTCTATTGCTACCGTGCCCGTTGGTGAAGCATGTTAGCTTCTATGAATTTGTACTTCTGATGAGCTTCTTCCAGCTTACGGATAGCTGCTTCTACCGAAGTGTCAGACTCCGACCGCTTCATGTACTCGGCCACATTTTCCTAAATGCGCAGATAAAGAAACAACCGACTGTGGCCGCAAAATCTAAACCTTACTATGAACTCAGTGCTAGGAATTCCGCGAGCAGACTTGAGACTTGTGTCCGCCATGTCAGCTTCAACAGCTATAAAGTGTTACGTATGACGCACTGCTGAAATATGACACTGGTTGGTACCACTGAATTCAGAAAGATCATGATTTTTTAAATATTTATTTTAATGACCTTAAAAGGTTCAGAAGGACAAACGGTACAACAAGTTAAGTATACTCGGAATGCCAATACAGCAGCTGCAGCTACCCAAAACATAGCCCACTACAAAATGCTGACCAAATTCCATTAAGCCGTAGCGAAGGCATCCACCTACTACGTTGCACAACTCTCACACAGCAGTTGGCTTTAGTGAGAGAGAGAGTGCGTTGTAGGTGGAGAAAAAGATGCAAACAGATTACAGCATTAAACCACACAAGTCAGCAATGACGGATTAATGTGAACAGCTACTGGTACCGCTTGAAGGATAGCTACAAATCACATAGGACGCGACACCCCAAACTCTAAGAAATAGACCACCGTAAAAACTTAACAAGCAAGTACACGTAATTAACTGAAAGAGGTAACGTCAACTGCACCCATAGCTAAGCAAACGAATACAAGGAGATACTAACTGTTAAACACCGAACAAGTGACATACGTACAAGCAGAAGATACACAGGACATGGGAGGAGTCGGCTACGAAAGGGACGGGAAGCGAATACACTGCCAGCCGAAATCTTACAGACGCTCACCGACCGCACTGACAAGGCACCTAAGACCAACGATGAAAGCGTGAAGTAGATGGACAAACGTACGGGGCAGATCCCTTCAAATCATTAACGCACACCACACCACACTAGTAATAAAAGCAACACAACTATAAAATGCCACCACAACATCTGCCAGACTATCAGTAGAGTTCGGTCAGAGCAGGATGGTCTGGCGACTGGCGCGTTGCGACGGACTGCCGAGTTGGGGGTTGCGGTCCAGGTCGACACGACACACCGGACACTTTTTGTTGTAGACCAGCCAGCGATCGATACAGTCAACGTGGAAGAGATGGGCACACTGCAGCGTCCGGATTCGTTCCTCACTCTCGAACTCGCACAGACACACCGTGCAGCGCTCCTCCTCGCCTGCAACACCGCATCAGCACTTGCTTAAGCTGGATGAAACTGACCTGCTGGCGCCTGTGTTTTCTTGGCGAAGAGAGTGACGCGCGTGTGTCGCTCTATCAGATCTCTGGGTGCGCCGACTGGTTGTGGCTCAACCGAAGGCGCCGTGTAGCCCTCGTAGTTGGCGTTGAGCAGAATTGTGGGACTGGCATGCAGGAACATGCCGAACTCTAGAGGCAGTGTGTGCGGACCTGTGGCCAACACCTACAACACCGTTGCTTTGCTATACCACTCTGTCAAGCACGTTCGTCTTACCGCAGCCGCAGGAGTGGTGGGGTAGGCGGGGTTGAAGAAGGCGGCGTTTCGTGGTGGTGTGCTGGCTGTGGCCTGCGTAACGTAAGCCAGCAGTGGCGGTTGAGCCACTGGCACAGCACGACGCAACGGTTCAGGAGGCGGCGCCAGTTGACCCCAATCCAACAGACGACCGTGACTATCAGCAGCAGGAGGCATCACGTTGACGTACGAAACCATGGCACTGGCTGGGTGCGCTGAACATGGGCGATACATTCGTACAGATCCGCAATTTCAAAATTCCCTCACTTTTCCCGACCAAAATAATATTAAATTTTTCCCTGACTTTTTAGACGAAAAATCAAAAACAAACAAAACATTTAATTTTTGTGATGTCCAAGCAGATAGAACAAACCAAACATGTAGTAGTGGCGCACCCACGAATTTCTCAGGGTTCGTGCGGCTTTTGTATAGCAAAATTCCCTGACCTTTCCCTGACTTTTCCATGACCAAAGTTAAAATTCCCTGACCAACCAGGGTCAGGAAACTGCAATCAATCTGAGAAAATTTTAAAAAATTGGCTTTGTAAAACGCTTTTAAACGGTATTCAGAGAGTAAATTTCCGGTTTAAGTAGTGTATTTAAAGTCAGAAGACCGATCTTCAAAAGGGTGTTGTGTAAAGCTTGACAGGACCATTTGGCGGCGAGATATTTCTGCTGCTATCAAATTTTTCCCTGACCGGACACCAAATTCCCTGACTTTTCCCTGATTCCCTGACTTTTTTAAAATTCCCTGACTTTTCCATGACTCCCTGACTTTCCAGTCCCGCACGAACCCTGTTTCTTAACCTAACCAGAACGAGAACATTTTAAAAATTAGCCTTAAAGAACGCATTCAAAAAGTTGTTCTGATCATAAAATTATTATTGTAGCAGTTTTTCAGGCACTTTTTTATGTAGCAATGACTAATTTTTCCCTGACCAGATATGAAATTCCCTGACTTTCCCCTGAATCTCTAAACGTTTCAAACTCCCTGACCTGTATAAACTTTTTTTCTATAACTTAGCTCTTAAACGGTTCAATTTATACAGCTAAACAGCCGTAAGTAGTTCAGCGAGTACTAAGAGTTAAGGAGCATCCTATTTTTTCGATTTGATTCTGAAATCTGACACGTGTCGAGCGAGTTGAACTGTGACAATTAAGAGTCAGTCAAAGGTAAGTAGGTGGAATATAGAAACAGACCGCTGGTGTATCTTTGCTGTCGAGCGGCGAACCAACGCGACTGAGCTTGGCGCTGTAGTTCCATCTGACTCTGCTGGCTGTTGTAGAGTCGTTGCTGCATGATGGGCGTTCCGCTAAGCTCTTGACGTGGAGGAATCGGCGGTCTGGTCGGATAACCGGCAGCCAAACTACGCTGGTAATGCTGATGGTGGTAACTGCGGGACGGCCGAGAGTCATCGTTTGAACGATTGCTTCCGCTGCAACCAACGTCCTTTCGCCTAACACATTCAGTTTAAGAGCGGAGCGTATTGGGTTGAAAGAAGACCATTACTATCACAAACACCTGACACTACAATACTTGCTTAGCTGAGGCAAAAACGGTATTTTAGTGAACAGGTACATAATTCTGTATCGTATCACTAAACTGGCAGAAAAATAGATTTTTCCAGTTTAGCTAAGAAGAAGGAAAGCCAACGACTGGTGTGATACTCAGGAAAAGCGCTGCAAAATTTCCGATTTTTGTAAAAAAATCGCCAAAATTTTCGAATTTTCGACCGGGAGGTAGAGAGGGATGGGTGGCCGAGAAAGGGGCCTAGGCCAGTGAGGCTTAACCTGCCTACCCAGACACGGGCTAGCATTTCGGCTGAGGGGATATTTTAAAATCCTGAGGGGGGCTGAGGGGTAGTAGCAGCAGCTGAGGGTTGGTTCAGGAAATGGTAAGCTAAAAAGTCCGATTTTTGGTTAAAATCAAGGTTTTAGGGTTATCTTTCGCTAAAATGGTTAAAATAAGCTATTCTGAGCTGCTCTCCTGAAAATTCCTGAGGGGTAGCGGCGGTCTGAGAGAGGTCAACCCCTCAGCCCCCTTTGCCCATGTCTGCACATACTAAAATGAAAAAGGTTCAATAATTGGGAACCGCTTAAACGGGGCCTCCACATTAGCTAAAAAGAGGCTTCTTTTCACCGTTTGAAGTGGTTTATGGCAGCTGTACTAAACACTTACTGTCTGCTTTGATGATGGTGTTGTCTGGGCGGTGGTTGCGGTCGCTGATTATGAGGGGGAGGAGGCCACCAAGGGGTGGCGGCAGGGGGAGGCCGAGTGGCAGCCAAGGGACAGTGGTTGGGACAAGGACTGTGCAACTGACACGTGTGGTGATGGTAATGATGACAGACCGGCATAGCCCACTGGTTGCACGCGCAATGCACTGTATGGGCCGGCGGGGGTGGCTGATGATGACAAGTGCAGTGTTCGTGCGGACAATTCATGGCGCGCTGCACTTGGCCCGCTCCGTACTCCGACCGCTCAACCGGGACCGGCTGCTCACCGGCGCTGCTACCTAAACCGACACTCTTTCGGACACATCTCTCTTATCTGCCATGCACGGTTAACCTCAGTCTTCACATAAACCGCACACACTATGTGCATATTCATGGTTTGTTGCGTCTGATCCTCTTCAATGATAAACAAATAAAAAATTCTATGGTGCCTTGAAAAAATGACAGTTCTGTTAGCCTACATGGGTATATAAAAAGCAAACTGTTAATCAGTGTATACTTGGCAGTTTCAGTTTGCTGTACGAAGCAGCCAATTTCAACACAAAACCGCATAAATCGTCACCTGCCGCAGCGGCAAGATCGTCATCATCACTGGAAGCAATGTCAATAGTTTCTGCCCTGATATCTGATGGTGGTTGCGGGGAAGGGACATGCATACGCAGTACTTTTTTGTTCCTGGACCCTGAAACGGAGTAAAAAAACTGCTTTTCAGTTTTTATGATCTGGCTGGCTGGCTAGGCTACCTGATTTTCGCGAATGTTTGCTGCTTGAAGAGACAGAGGGCGAATCGTTAGCAGAGACAAGAAGTTCTTCATCGGAGGAGCTGGAGCCGAAGCTGAGCGACTGTTCGAGTGAACGCTTCTGCCGAACCGCAGCGCCGCCGCTGGACGTGCCCGAATTGGCGGCGGCGGCGGCCACTTCTGGCAACAGACCGTACGAGTCAGCGCTGGCACGCGCCACACTCGAAGCAGTCTGGGAACCCATGGAAGCATGGTGTGCGGGTCCGCAGCCGCCGAACGCACACACATGACAGTAACCTGGAAGCGGTGGCTCAATGCACCTCTATGTAAAGAGAGTCAGACTTCACTTACAACCGGGAACGGGCACGCCGCCGGTAACGAAGCTCGATGGGTGAGGTAGACCAGTCATGTAAGCTGGCACGGCATTCGACACAACCATGGGCTCTGCCGCCAAAACTGGCAAAGGATCACTTGCCACTACACTCGGCACTGACGCTCCCACTGCCTCCGCCAACAGCTCTACACTGTCCTGACTACGCATTTCCTGCAAACAACTGGGAGCAATAAAGCAAACGTCGTCGGCAAACGAAACAGAACGTTAAAGCAAAGCACACATCTTACGTACCATTACTCAATGAAGCTGAATCGTACTGCCGTATTATCCATACATGTAAAAAAAGTTTATTAAAAAATTTAAATTTAAAAGGATCTGCCCCGACCCAACTTAGGCCAGGCCCCATGTAGAGGTGCACTTCAAATACTACTTATAATACGCATACACAGTCAGCTGCAGTGTTTGTGTTAGGTTTTGTAAAAAAATAAAACAAAAAAGTTTTGCTTTACAAAAAACTTTTTCCAAGAAAAAATTGAGGACACAATCATAACCTTGGCTAATAGCTCAATTTTCTCCTGACTGTGGAATCAAAGCTAAAACACTACTTTCCTTGCCAAAACATAAACTTAGTACAGCTCTTAGTGGCCGAAAATTAGCGTTGTTGAGATAAGTTAATAATCCAATAATATACAGGGTGTGCCAAAAAAAAACAACCCAGCAGATTTTTTGCTGTAGCAACCGCAAATCGCAACCGATTTGAATGAATCTTTTTTTAAATAAAAGATAAATAAATTCTTGAAAGACTGATGAATCGCTTATTAAGATAGCCTGCTTCGTTCCTGAGTTATTTGCCCTCAAAGTCAAAACAGTGATTTTGACAGTGAACAGGAGTGATAAAGAACAACCCAGCAGATTTTTTACTTTTGCAACCATGAATCTTAACCGATTTGAATGAATCCTTCTTTGAATGAAAGATTGACAAATTCTTCAAAGATTTGTGGAATTTTTATTGTACAATCAGCAACACTACTAAAATATCTATTTGCATACAACACGCAAAACCGACACTGCTTACTCACTACGCTCACAGCTTGCGGATAGTGTGCCGTTTGGATTTTTCTTTCTGCCAACACGGAGAGAGAGAGAGAGAGAGAATAAATTTCTTGTTCTCTCCGCCCATATCGCTGACCTGTGCGCTGTCGCAACCATTTGCATAAAGCACAGCGCAACAATTAGCTCAAAAATATCTTGCGGGTTTCGGTGTCCACGTTTGGGATACTTGACAACAATTATACTTCCGAAAAATAACTTGATGGTTTCCGCTGAACTACAGGGTGCGCCAAAAAAACAACCCAGCAGATTTTTTGCTGTAGCAACCGCAAATCGTAACCGATTTGAGTGAATCTTTTTTAAATAAAAGATAAATAAATTCTTGAAAGACTGATGAATCGTTTATTTAAGATAGCCTGCTTGGTTCCAGAGATATTTGCCCTCAAAATCAAAACAGAGATTTTGGCAGTGAACAAGAGTGATAAAGAACAACCCAGCAGATTTTTTACTTTTGCAACCATGAATCTTAACCGATTTGAATGAATCCTTCTTTGAATGAAAGATTGACAAATTCTTCAAAGATTTGTGGAATTTTTATTGAAATTCACTGCTTAGTTCTTGAGATGTTTGCCCTCAAAGTCGAAACAGATTTTGGCAAAGAACAAGAGCGATTCCGTTGCACTTCATAATAAAGCAGATTCTTACTGCTGGGGGCTAATGACACTTTGCTGTTGAAGTGAACCGAGTTTATGTGCTACCAGTAAAGCCTCCAATAGCCCTCAGCAGTAGCAGGAATCGTTTTATTACGAAGTGCAGCGGAATAATAGAAAATCCCTCTTGTTCACTGCCAAAATCACAGTTTTGACTTTGAGAGTGAATATCTCAGGAACTAAGCAGAGTACATGAATAAACGTTACATCAATTTTTCAAGAATTTATTTATCTTTCATTTAAAAAAGGATTCATTCAAATCGGTTGAGATCTGCGGTTGCTACAGCGAAACATCTGCTGGGTTGTTTTTTTTTGGCGCACCCTGTAGATATTCCTCACCCATTTTTTGGCCTTCACTTTGGAGCATCAATGGACTACCAAACCGGTAAGTATGGGTTATTGTATCTACCGCATCCCGAGTGACGGTACTTTTAAAATCATCCTATTTCGCTCATTTCGTAGCTTCAAGCTTCTTAGGTTTAATGTTTAGGTTTGGGCTTAGGTATTGTATACTATTGTGTAAAAAATGTGTTTGTTTGCATAGGTTTAGGCTTAGGTTCAGGCTTAGGCGTATGTTCAAGTCCAGCCTTAGACTTAGGCTTGTGTTCAAAAATACTGCAATCCGCGATACGATAGTTAAGGTTACGGTGCTTGGTCGCTGTGCGATTTTGGGTAGATAAACTGCAGGTATGTCTGAACTCAAATAGGCCATTTTGGTTTACCAACCACTCAACTACCCCAAAAGCAAATGAAAAATTACCACCCCCTTAGCCGAAATATTGGCCCATGTAACAGGTACGGGGAGGGGATTTGCCTGTCAGGTAGGGGTCCAAGTCAAGTCCAGGGGTAATTAATTTAATTTCTAAGCCAGACTATTAGTTTAGTACTGGAGCCGCTAGTAGTAGCTCAGCTGTATACTTTGGGGTCCGGGGTCCCCCTCCGAACTGCCTTGGGGGTGAGCAGGTTGCTCTTTCTAGCTGGGGGTAACCCCGCAAGTCCCTCTCAGTACATGTAACATACATGATGTATCGTAGTTAACGCGTAAAAGGGCAGAAAGCACTGTGACGAAAAATAAATTTTAGCGAAAATACAAAAAGGGTGCCTGCCGACATGTTGAGGAAAGCCGAAGCTGGTTTACAGCCAAACACCCCCGCCGTAAAGTATAAAGCAAGAAAATAACGTTTAACGAAGGCGTTTTTTAACTAATCCCCGACCGAGTCTGCGAGCAGGGGTTCGACTAAATAGGTGTAAACCTTGCTAGATAGATGGGTGGTAACGTTAAGCAGCTACATTATATTACCTGCGACGTCTCCTCTAAGATATCCAACAGCAAATCATGTTCGTCAACATATACATCGGCCATAACTGTAGTAAATAGCATGCACTCCACATGGAAGACCAATCAGCAACAACAAACCACAGCGCTCTGACTATGAGGTGAAGCACTGCAGCTGAAGACCACTGCAAAACAGATGCTTCTAAAACCTCCTACCAACAGCCAACCCCAAACACTTGCAATGGCTGCAGTCAGTGCTGGGTTGATAATCGCCCACCCATCCCGTGCCGTGTCCCTAACCACGTCGATCCGAATTGCCCTGCAACAAGCAGGAAAGTTAAAAATGTGGAGCAAACAATTTATAAACGACGATCCAAACGACATACGCGAAAATGACGACATTCGCGAAAATCCCAGAATGTGCAAAGAAACCCTCAACTATCTCTCATAAGATGCAAACTATTTGTACATCGGCAATCAGCATGGCAGCTACCCAACTGTAAGGCCCTATAATTTGCAGCACTGCATGCACATAGAAAGGCAAAATTTTGCACACACCTATCATTTTAATGTACAGGGCGACTCACATATCAAGCAGGGTTTCGCGGTCATGTTGCATAATTAGTGATGTAGTGCGTGGAACTCGTTGAAATTTGAAGCAATAAAATGCGAAATATATCCACCCACACATGTCCAATAATCAGCCGATTCCGTCTACAAGCAAAAAAGTTCCGAGCCGGCGAAATTCCACGAGATACGGGGTCTAGGCGGTCTGCGGTAGTCGTCACAAGACTGTGCTTACACTATCCATTAACATAATAACCCAAGATTAAAGAAAGTAATCGGCCAGCAGAGCAGGATCGAGGCCACAACATCAAGCGAAAACACATCCCAAATTGTGTACCATGGCGTACCGCGCCGCCGTATCAGTTGCAATTTTTGATGGGCGATGTGTATACGCGCCATTACGGAGCAACTAAAGAATGGCTATGAATCATCGTTTGATATAGGCGGACGGTCAATCTTTTAAAAAGAGGGAACGGCGCTAACAAGGGGAACAGTCAAATTAGATAATGAGTTAAGAATTATGGAATAAAGCGAAAAACAATGACAAAGGCTTAATTATATTCATTGAAGAATTACATTGGTAACATTTTTAGACACTACGACTTTTATCAGCGTTTCATCCATATTTTTAGGGATGCAAATGGTGCAAAAATACCAAATATCAAATAGTGAATGGTATTTTCTGAACCAAATAATACCAAATCGTTTTCAAAATAGGTCAGAAGCAATCTGAACTAATCCAAAAGATTATCTCCTTGATTTCGTGACCCAAATCAAGCTTTACCACGTTCAGATAACCCCTGCACTACTGGAAAAATAATTTTAACAAGCTCTATAACGTGCTCAAGCTCATGTTCACATGTCTGTCAGCTGAGGCTAGTCAAATAAGGGCTTTTCAGTTATACAGGAAGCATCTCCGATGTACACGGCCCAGATTAAGAATATTGGGCAAAAGTGGAACATTCAGTTCAAGCATCAATTTTAAGAATTTTGTGCTGAGATCACAGCTATAGTATAAACAGTTCTAATCAATTTTGTTACTGTTTTAAGCAAGAAAATAAAGAAGAAAATGAGCTCAAATGTTGTAAAACATACCACGATCCAAAATAAGCTGAATTATTAGCTGAAAATCCAAGTAATTCTGTTATTTAAACTATTTGGTATTATCCGGTACATATTATTTGGTATACAAAAATACCAAATAATATCATTTCTCAAAAAATACCAAATAATACCGAATACCAGTTTCATTCCTACATATTTTCTTCGCGTAAAATAACAGTATTGTTATTTTGGAGAAGTTATTCTTTGAGTAAGCCTCCCAGCCAACCTGAAGTTCTCCATCAAAATTTTGAGCATTTCGGTTTTTGAAATTGGCGTTTTGGAGTATTCCGGATTTTCCAAAATTTGGTTTTTGCATAAGCTAAACTCTTTTTCGGATAAAGCAAAATAGGTGATTTTCGGCTGAAATCATAGCTTTTAGAAAAAGAAGGTTTATCTTCGTACACGTATACTGTACGAAATGTTAGCAACAAATCGAAAAGATTGAGAATCGATTATCCACAGAGACATGGTTGCATAGACTGGAAGAAGATCAAGGGAAGGACCCATTGGCCTCTTAATCCCACCAGTCAGTACTCAAAAAGTTTGCCCAGCCAGCGGTTTTTATACAGGGTGGGGCACGGTAAGTGTTCCACGTTTGATTTATTGTAGCTCGCCGCTGCATGAATCGATTTCAATAAAACTTTGCACTAAAATGGTCCCATGTCCAACTTAGATGTGTGAAAAGTTTGAGGAAGATCCAGCAAAAGATGTCGTTTTTATTCAACAAAACATTACATCATTGGGTTTCAAAGTGGCCCCCATTTTTGAGCGATACATCTGGTGCATCTGTCGGCAACCGAACGACAAATTCGAGAGCACAAATCGGCATCAAACTGATCAAAGGCATTTTCGATCGTTTCCTTCAATTCTTCCAAGCTATTCAACAGTTGAGCGTAGACAGTTTCCTTCACGATCCCCCAAACGGAGAAGTCGACGGGGGTGAGGTCTGGGGACCTTGGCGGCCATTCTATCGGCCCTCTCCTGCCCAACCAACGCCCAGGAAACGAACCGTTCAGCCACTCCCTGACCTGATGAGTAAAGTGAGGAGGTGCCCCGTCCTGATGGAAAATGACAGCATCCAGATCGGGCCAGGTGGCGATCTCTGGCCAGACTTTCTCCTCCAGCAGCTGCAGGTAGGAGGCTCCGCTCACAGCTTCTTCGAAGAAGAAGGGCCCTACGATGCCGCTGCTGGAAATCCCCACCCAGCACATGATGCCCGGACTGTTTACTTCCCTCTGCAGCACTTCGTGTGGATTTTCAGCAGCCCAGTAGACTGAATTGTGGCGGTTCACACGGCCATTCAGCTTGAACTGCGCCTCATCAGACCACGGAATTCGGTCTGGAAACTGGTCGTCAAGGTTCCGCTGCTCCAGAAACCACTCGCAGAATTCCAAGCGTTGGTCGGGGTCGTCTTTGTTCAGCGCTTGCAACAGCCAGGGCCGGTAGGGTCGCAGAGCAGCAGTCTTCAGGTTGCGTCGAATTGTGCGGCATGAAATTCCAGTCTGCGCTGCAAGACGACGGGTCGACTTTTTTGGCGATTGCGCTATCGCGTGCAGAACTCGTTCCTCCGTCGATCCCGTTCTGACTGGCTTCGGCATTTCCCTCTTCCTCTCTCCCACCGAGCCAGTCTCCTCAAAACGTTCCACAGTTCTCAAAACGGTCATGTGGTTGCACGCCGCCCATTCGGGGAAAAACAGCTTCAGTCGCCTCGCAGTTTCACGGGCATTTTTGGTTTCATAGTAAATTTTTACTGCTTGAATACGCTTTTCCAAGCCCAAACGCTGACTTTCAGCCATTTTCTCGATATCAGGTCATCAATTATTTTGAACTCTGAGCGATTTGAGTCGAGTTTAGATACAGTAACTTCCTTGATTGTCAGGGAAATCAATGTAAAAGCCTTTGCCCTTGTAAAATTAGCATGCAGCAAGGGACACCATTGAAAGTTGGCACACATCTAAGTTAGACATGGGACCATATTAGTGCAAAGTTTTATTGAAATCGATTCATGCAGCGGCGAGCTACAATAAATCAAACGTGGAACACTTACCGTGCCCCACCCTGTACATCTAGAAAGCAGCCCCAGTGTCTCAGACTGGACAACCAATTCTGAAAGCCTATTCCACCATTGTACAGTTCTTAAAGAGAAGCTGTGTTTACTTACATCAATCCTAAACCTAGGCATATAGAGAGCTCTTGAGTTTCTGTCATGTCTGTGGATACTCTTCTTGGACGTGAATAAAATTTGTCGAATGAGAGACAACTGTGACCACTGTAAATTTGGTAACACATTTTTAAATATAATATCCGTTATTAAACGTCGTTCTTCTAACGTTTCTAACTTAAACCTACAGTACGTACAGTGGCGGCCAAAAGTTTGGACGCACCCCCAAAATTTTCAGCTTTCTATTAATAACACCTGTTCTGTTTGCATTTTGCGGATGAAGTTGCGTGCTACGTTTGTGCATAGTAGCCCTGCATAACCTGAAACCATATGGTGTTCTGTCCCCCTCAGGTTGCTGTAGTATGAATCCATTTTCCAAGGACCCCAGAAAAATGGGTGGACAAAAGTTTGGACGCACCAACTGATTTCTAAAAAAACAGAGCAACCTGCAACCATAAAGAACAAGCAAGAATGAAACATGTATTTAGGCGACTAGCACTTTGTTGGGAAGCCATAAGAGTTGACCACAACTGCACAGCGATTGGGCATAGAGTTAACTAGGTTCTGGCACACACACTGGGGAATACAAAGCCAAAATTCGGTGATGGCAGTTTCCAGATCGGACAGATCTAGGGGTGCTTTACTGATAACGTCTCTCTGGACATATCTCCACAAATTTTCGATTCGATTCAGGTCAGGTGACCGAGCAGGCCGGTCCAAAACTGCGACTTTGTAGTTAGCAAACCACTGTTTGACTGACCTCACCCTGGGTTCGGGGTCATTATTAGGGTTCCGACGATATATCGATATCGATATCGAAAAGTCGATATATCGACCCTTTTTTCAATATCGATATCGATATCGATATCGCGATATTTCGCATCGATATTTTCGATATTTTTTGTGTGGAAAATCAGGAAATAAAACAAAACTGACACCAAGTTTATATCTCTGGAACAGTAAAAAACAGTTTTTCCTGAACAACTCAGAAATCGATTCTATAGTCAAAACGTAACAGTGGTATGATATCAATTTCTCTCTCAGAAAATTCTCTCAGAAACATCAATTTCTCGCTATTCTCAGCTTTCTGACAGCAACGCTTTGGTTCTTGGCATACATGGGCAGCGGGGTGTCCGGGGGGTTTGCGCACCTTCCAACTTGGGCTCGATCCCCCCAAACGACCCCACCCACCCACCTGAAGCCAACTTGTGTTCCTGACCCACCCACCAAAATCGCCGCGACCCCCCAAACCGGCAGGCCCACCCACACATTTTAGTATTTTGACTACCCCCAACTCATTTTTCCGGCCCAAGTACTGTATGGTTCTTAAATGTCTGCAGCAACACTGAAGATCTGCTCACTCCGCACACTTCAAGCAGGAGGGCAGAAGTAGACATGAACTACTGGTATTTCGACTGAGCCGTGGTACATTTTCAAATCCTGAGGGGTATCGCCGGCTGATGGGTGGTTGAAAAGATGGTAAGCAAAAAAGTCCAACTTTTTACTGAAATCAAGGTTTTTTGGCATATTTCTCATTAAAATTAGTTAAAATACGCTATTCTGTTTGAGCTCATTATGCCTAATGACGGTGGGGCATCGGCCTGAAGGGTCAACCTTTTCATTGAAGGGGTTCAGAAGGGCTACTACCTTTTCTGCGATTCACTACTAAATTGATATCAGATCGCTGATTGCATCAGTGCTTGACTGATAAGCAGCGAGAGCAGTTTGCTCTTTCAAATTTTCACATTTTCATGCATAACTATAAATATCGATATCGATATCGATCGATATTGAACTGAAAATATCGATATCGATATCGAATATCGACAAGTTTTGATATCGTCGGAACACTAGCAGCAACACATATTTACGGCCACTAGGTTCCCTACAAAACATCTGGAAAGCAAAAAATCAAGATAATCATAGGTGCGTCCAAACTTTTGTCCACCCATTTTTCTGGGGTCCTTCGAAAATTGATTCATACTACAGCAACGTGAGGGGGACTGAACACCATATGGTTTCACGTTATGTAGGGGTATGATACACAAACTTAGCACGCAACTTCATCCGCAAGCTGCAAACAGAACAAGTGTTATTAACAGAAAACTGAAAATTTTGGGGGTGCGTCCAAACTTTTGGCCGCCACTGTATGTAAACGTACCCCATGGCCCATACGGAGGTCTCTCGGTTTGGATAAAGTCTATAATATAATCTTCGCGTGAACATTTTCTGTACTTTCTCTAGTTTATGCTCATCCCCACGTAACTAGGGTTCCAGACGTATGAACTGTACGCCCTTATTAGCGCTTTTTCTGATTTTGTTCAAACACACAACAAAAAAGCTAATGTACCCGACCGCTATCTAGCCTTAGCTCAGATGTGATGTGTTTATGAAATCTGAAGTTATCAGAGACCAGGACACCTAAGTCAGTTTGTTGTCGTCTTATTATTTAGAATTGTTTCATCGCTTACAAAAACGGTTACCATAACCAAAATGAATAACCGCACATGTTGACAGTGACAACTGCAGTTGCCAGAGGTGTTAGACCAATCGTACACCCTATTCAGGTCTGCTTGCAGAAAATTAAAAGCGTCAGTATCTTTGTCAAAGCATATATACAATTAGGCATCATCAGCTTCGTTCAGTTTCAATTTACAATTTTGAACCACAGAGAAAAGATCATTGGCATAGATTAGAAAGAGTAAAGGTCCCACTACTGATCTTTGCGGCCAACCAGACCTAACTTTGACAGCAGTGGAGGTGCCATTACCGATTGCAACCAACTGAAGTCTGTTTTGGAGGAAAGTACTATGTAATCCAAATTATGAGTTGTTGTCCTTTAATTCCATAGTGCATTAACTTATGTATTAGTTTGTTATGTGATACAGAGTCAAAACAGTTGGCATGATCTAGGTAAATTGCGGTAATTCAAAATTCCGCATAAAAGCGCTTCGCAAACAAAATGTAGAACATTTGTCACTCTAGAGAACGTCCAAACCAAGCTAGAAACGCTCAATTTCTAAACATTTCACATATAACATAGTAAAGCTGTAGCCATTTATTGAAGCAATCAAGTTTTGAACGTGTCGCGGTGCAGCTTCTTGACGAATTATTAGCTAAAGTAGACAGTGGTCGCAAATGATGGTACAGTTATTCAGGGCTGTTTGTTTTCCGGAAAAAACAAAAGCCAGTTTTTTTCGCTTTTTTTTCAGTTTTTTTTCTAAAAGTTATTTTCCAAGATGACAAGAAAAATTTTTAACAATCGCTCTTTATTGCAGAATTCATCGAAATAGCGTGAGTTTTATTAAAAAATGCACTAATTTCATCTTTTAGACCAGCAATTCGATTTTAAAACAACAAAAATACAATAATAAAAGTCGCCTGAAAATGGTACCGGCATATTTTTTGCAAAAACAGCTAAGTTATGTCATGGAAATGCTTGCAAGGCAGTCATTTACGTAAATTCAAAGCATTTGAAGCGAATTTAACCAGTTATTGCGCCTATTTCCTTTAAAAACTTGCTTGAGTTTTTCCGCATTTTAGTTTTTTCCGAGCCCCTAGGAAAGTGAATTTGGATTGGTGCACCAACTGTTTGTTCATGTTGCCAAATTCCACAGTCAAAATAAGGCCGAAAGTAGTTTTATAGAGGATTCGGTCAATTTAGTCTAAAACAAGCCATCAGCAGAGGGACATGCAGTACAGGCATCGTATATTGGTCACAAATCGGTTGTGGCAAATGATTTGAGAGTAGAATCAGCAGCGCCGCTGATAATTAGGTTCTGAGGAGACCAGTGACAAGCAAGAATCCTAT
This sequence comes from Sabatieria punctata, assembly GCA_030248155.1. Classification (NCBI taxonomy): domain Eukaryota; kingdom Metazoa; phylum Nematoda; class Chromadorea; order Araeolaimida; family Comesomatidae; genus Sabatieria; species Sabatieria punctata. The sequence continues at coordinate 67,834 of JASANB010004741.1, forward strand.
CCTCATGTCCGGACATGTCATACAGAGGTGCGTTGCTACTTCGGATGTCCCACATTTTCAGTAAACCATCGTAACTTCCGCTCACGAAGAGGAATTCCTTTGTTTTAGACCAATCCACACACGAAACCCATCCAGTGTGCGACGTGTACACGCCTCTCACCATCGACCCCTCTGCAACAATTTTCTTCACACACCACTTCAATGGTTAGCTCTTTTCAAAGCCAGCCACCTGTAAAACGGACGGTACTTGGACAGAAGCAGTAAATCAAAAAACCACAGTCAAGTCCGCTAACTCTGGCCATTTGACTCGATTTTTTACACGTTTATCGATATACTTGTAACACTGAAACGCGTAATCAGGCATTGGCTGTATTTGTATTTCCAATAAAGCTGAAGAAACATGGCGATTTTAGCAACTTTTGTGTCTGAAATTGCAAAAATTTGCTCAAAAAATTACTTGCCAGAAAAATCGGTGGGGGTCGGAAAAATGGTCTCGGGGAGGGGTTCCCATCCGGGTCGTCTCTGCTAAGTCGGGTGGGGGCAGACCCCCACTGTTACATTGTATGCATTGACTTGCAAGCCAAGACTGCCTTACTCCCCCTCCACTTCTAACTTGTGCAGTGCGCAATAACTATACTTGAACTTGATATTGCATAACAGAGATCATTGATAAATAGCCACTACTTTTCAAGGCATCTAGAAAGTTTCACGTTTTCCACCTACCCAAATTTACAAATTTTGATCCTCCAAAAGTTGCAATGCCACCACACCTTGCTTTGTATTGTAATGTTGTGACGCAAAACCAAACAAACCAAGTGGCAAAATTTAGGAAGACTAATTATTAAAGTTAGGGGACTTGATGAACATGTTGACAGACACGACTTATACGACTAATACTAAATTACCTTTGGAGCGTGTATCCCACAAACGAACGAACTTATCTACAGAGCCGGTTACAAGCAGACCAGAGACAGGAGACACTGCTACAGCCGTGAACGACCTATTGCTGGTAAGCGAGCTTTTCTGACCTGAACAACATAGCGTAGTAACCGTTCTGGCCATGCAATTGACACTGCACAGGCAATCTGTGTTAGCGTGTAACCGGCCGCCCGTAGAAGTCCGCCGACAACTGCAGCTAGGCCAGTACTTTGACGGCAATGGACGAGGAACACTGCTAGTATAACCTCAGGCGGCACAGTTGGTGTAGTGGTTTAGGCCGCTTAGCCAATTTGCGCGTGGTTCTGCGTTCATCCACTCGGCGGGGCAAGTTTCTTGCCGCAGAGTTGGTGGTCGGCACAAAGCCCAACCCAGGCCACTGAAAGCTGGTGACAGCGAGTAGGTAAATGGGAACCGACTGGAGCTACTTAAAGCTACAATAGCAACCACTCGTGTTGGGACATCCGGGAACGGGGACAGCTAACACTGAGACCTGCCCAGACTGACACCGAGCATGTTTGCCGGCTAGTTCGCTGAAGGCAGCGAAGGAAGGGCAGGATGTGGGTGTGCGTGATGGGCCCGCAGTGTGGCCTAACGCAGGGGCTACGATCCGATCCGATGTACAGCCCTACGATCAGACCTGCACGGTCCAGTTCGCGACCACTGATATCGTCATATCTGTGCCCTTCTTTCACTGCCAAGCCACTCCTAGCCATACATGGGCCGGGGGGTAAGGGGGGTATACCCCTCCCCCTCGGCCGGCCATACCCCCCTCCCGGAGGGAAGAAATTTTCGCTTTGTGTCGACGACCAACTCTTTGCGTCAAGAAACTTTCCGCGCCGAGAGAATGAAGGCACGACGTCGCGCACAGTGGCCTTGCGGCCTAAACCATTACACCAACTGTGCCGGACAGGGGCTACGACGGGCCCGCCCGGACAATCCATCCATCGAGTATAAGCCCAGAGTCGGTCCACTTTTACGGGCGGCGGGGTTAAACGCTAACTAACATGTTCACTAACCAGCTAATTCGAGGTCCCAAACTATAAGTGAATGATCGAAGCTCGCCGTAACAGTTTCAGCTGCATCTCGCGGGCTCCAACAAACACCTGTCACTGCTTCTCGGTGTCCACCAAGAGTTACCATAGGAGTCTGTAAATCAATTTCAGGTAATTAATACCTACAAACAATTAATTAACACAAAAAAGTACTTTCTGCGAAACGGACACACTTATTATCATTGCAACATTAAAAAAGAAAAAATCAAACTTTCATGGGATCGACACGAGATCGAAAGCAGATGTACAATCAAGCCGTGACTGACCGTCAAGATAATATAAACACACTGAACGGATGGCCATAGAAAAGCCGATACAAATAAGGATAAACATCAACACAAACAATTAGTACAGAACCACCAATTTTCAAGAGTGCGGACGAATATGGTTCGGTACTGAGAGAGTAAGGCAAAATTAAATAACCTTGACGTACTTGAGTTTTGGCGGTCCCAGTTGCAGTTTTTCGCTTTTTACTGGACCCAACCAAACCAGAAGCAGCAGCTGAATCTGGAACAGTATTCCACTTGTACACATACATGGGAACAATTAGATCTTCATTAGTTAAAAATGTCAAGTTTCGCTGCATAACATTAACTAATTAATTAGTATTTAGAAAAAGTAAATTTTTAGCACTACAAAAAACAAGTCTAGTGTAAATCAACCACAAATTGGTATATTTTAGATAAAAAAGGAAAATGTTTCTATTCTAATGAGTTCTCTAGCGTTTCTGTCAGTCAGGTAAATTGAGCCTTGTATTGATACAATCCTTTTAACGCTTGTCTCCATATAAGGTGAACGGGTCTCGGCACCAATGAAGAGAGTTTACTTGTTAGAACCAACAAAACAATGAATGTACAGACTAAACGAGTGGGTTATACACATTTCTTTCAAAGACTATGGGACCCCATGTTAGCCGTAGATAGCTACTTAGCTTTGGAATGATTCTTAGCCATAGAAGGCTCCATATCCATGTATGGCTACGGCTCCTAAAAGGCATAGCTGTACATGGCTACAGAGCCATATATGGTCTCCCCACTTTTAGCCATAAAAAGCTACAGAGTTATTTTTGGTTACATTCGTACATACGGCTACGTAGCCATCTATAGCCAAAACGGACGGGACCTCGGCACCAAATGAAGGAAGTTTACCGGTTCAAACAAACAAAACAATGCATGTACAGACTAAACGAGTGGGTTATATACACATTTCTTTCACAACATAGCCATAGATGGCTCTGTAGCTTTTTACGGCCGAAAGTGGGGAGGCCCTCCCGCGTAGCCATACAAGGCTCTGTAGTCATGTATGGCTATGCTTTTGAGGAGCCCTAGCCATACATGGCTATGGAGCCATCTAAAGCTAAAGTAGCTATCTATGGCTAACATGGGGTCTTTCGGACATAATGAAATCCATAGCCTTATATGGAGACGTAAGCGTTAAAAGGATTGCATCAATACAAGGCTCAATTTACCTGACTGTCTGTCTTCATTTCATGCATCATAAATGTACACTATTACAACAGTGTTCATTACAATTCAATGAAATTTTAATGAAAAATTTACTAATGAAACTTTAATGAAAATTCGAGGCCTCTATCGTCGGAAATCGGAATTCCGGTCGGTCCCTAGGCCAGGCCAGATGCCTGGAAGGGTTTAATCCAAGCTTGGATTCGACCAAACCTAGCCCGCCAACATAGTTTTCTTCCCGAATCCACTAACCAAAATCAGACGCGGTCCCACAATAATCGGCAAGATCACTCTCACCCCTATTTTTGCGACCCTATATGGTTATGTTGCTGATGAATACCAGTTAAGTCCGGGTCGGTGTTCCAGATCTTTAAATAAGTATCGAATCCACCACTGGCTATTCGAGTACCATCAGAGTTTGCGCAGACGCACTCGACGCTGCGTTCGTGGCCTCTGAACGTTTGCACGCAACTGAGTGAGTTGCCTTCTGTCTACACATCCCACCTGTATGAACTTGAACTAACACCTTCAGTTGGCTTACATTCAATTCCCACAGTATAAGTGTTTGGTCATGGGAGGCGCTGACAAACTGCATATTGTCTTCATCTAAACACAGCATATTCCAAATAACTAATGGACACCATACTAGCTGTTCCAATTCAACCAAAACAGCTTTAGTCGCTCAGAAATGTCTGGGCACCCATTCGACTGTATAAACACCAATATGCTGAGTGAGGACCATACATAGCAGGTAATTCAGGGGAGGGGTGGCTCAGGCCTGGGTACATTGAGCACAAATTCATATGGGGAGAGTACCAGAAGTCGCTCAAAGAATGAGTGTTCTGAGCTAAACAATGCTAATATGGGCTCAAATAAAAAACGTTGTTTTACAGACAAGTTTAGCAATTTGCGTGCCTGAAATTGTGAAGAGAATTGCAAAAAAATTTGCCCAAAAATTGCGTCCCAGAATATGGGAGAGGAATCACCTCGGGGTTCAGATCTGAGGGGTTTGGCCTTTTCGAATGGGGCAAACCCCAAACTCATTATTACATGGATGTTGAGCAGAGGCTTGCAGCACTTCATATTTCAGTAAATCGTTAAAAATCGCTAATTTGGTTGTGCTCAAATACAGCTAAAAAGTACCGTTTTACCAACGACCTACTGCCTAAAATTCTAAAAAAATGCAAAAATGTACTAGAAAATCGGAGGGTGGGGTCGGAAAACTGGTCTCCGGGGGCCGGTCGGGGGTGACAGCAGGCCTAAGTAGGGTAATTACAAGTAAGAAATGAAGGGTGAAAGAGACTAATAATACGGTACCTGACCGCAACGGGACCGTTCCGATAGCCTTCACCGCTCCGCAGTGCACGTTGGCATTGCTCGCTAGACATTTTCCTTCCGAGGACCACACACACACAGAATTATCATAACAGCCAGACAAAATACTAAAACAGAAGGGTGAAAGGTTCTAGGCTCAAAATGAAAGCAAACAAAACAGCTGACTAATTTCGACTAGCAGTAACGGCGGAAACCCAATCTTGGTGAGGCAGATTGAGATGCGGAGAGGGGGCAGTTTCTCTGAGCACACATTCAACTCTAACAACGCGCTCAGTACCCAATCGCTGCTCACTGACTGCTTCTGACAAAGACACTCGCAGTAACCGTCCATCCACCAAGAAATCCAATTTCTTCGTTTCTGCTTAAACCTTTCCACCTTAGTTTTCACAGTGCATTAGAAATGCAAACAAACAAAGGTAATCGGCCGTTGCGCCAGTAGACAATTTACGCACAAGGTCATCCAGCTCTTCGTGTCCTGCAGTATCCGGCACAGAGAATGGATAATCAGGAATGCCATTCAGACTAAAACACAACACTGTGCGCTTCATTCGTTGCACATTTGATTGATTCCCTTCCAGTTTCCAATATTTTGAGAAATACTGCTTTTAAAACTTTTATATTTGGAAAAGAGGCCCTCCGGCTGGAGTGTGCCCTATACTGATGCGTCTCTAGGGGTACTTTTATATTTGGAAAGCAGGACCCGGGGCGTGCCCTATTATGCTGATATAGTGAAAATTAGACTCCTTGGTCGAAGGGCTTTCTAATCATATAACATGAACATAATATGGACGATTTTGAAATTTTGGTATTTTGACAAAACTTATCGATAGTCGATAATTATTGATTAAACTTGTTAATTATGATCATTAAAATATCGGATCGGTTCCTGATTTGCCCCCAGCTACACCTGCTCCTTTAAATTCTATCTAAAACCATACATGGGCCGGGGTGAGGGGAGTTTACCCCCGCTCGCCGGCCCATACCCCCTCCCCGACCCCGCAAAATAGGCGTTTTTTGGACTATTTTCGGGACCCCCTCCGGATTTTTTCGGCCCATGAATGTTAAAATACCCGCACTTGTTTAACTTACTTATGCTGACTGGTAAAAAACTGCACGGTCAGGTACGCTTTCTCTTCTGCATCATCGTAATCAGTATTCTGCATACTCTGGGATACTTTCGAACTCATTTCTTCATTACTCAAAACCCTATTCTAGTTAGTAGGCATTCATCAACGGCGACAATAGCAAAGAAGAAGGCACAATCCAAACGGGGAAAACAGCAGCTGCTCGTCAGCTCCTTATCCCATAGCCCTTTCTCTCTCTCTCCGTCTCACCCTACAACACGAATACTCGAATTTGCCCGAGCTGCAACGAACGTGACAAGTCCGATTCAAACCAAGGAAAGGAAGGGTTATACGAATAGGGATGCAACCGAATACAAAAATACCGAATACCGAAGCGGATTTTCGGAACCGAATAATACCGAATATTGATGATTCGCCGGCGCATTGCAAAAATATACTGTCTAACTAATATTTCTTGTTTTTCGGCTAAACTTTTTGATGCTAAAAAATGCTGTAGAGTGACGTTTTGTTTGAATGCTATAGATTTATCCATGCGTTATAACTAAAACAAGCCCTATTTGGTCGTTCTTTACCGTCAGCCCTGCTAACAACAAGGACGAGTGCAAGATTTACAAGCAAACAATTTCAAGAGGCGCGAATCAGGCCACATGTGCTCTGATTAATTATGTGAAGTCACAGCACAAAGACACTTTCCCTTACATATCCTCCTATTATCCATCACATGGCGGAGATTTCAAAAAAAACTTGCCTCTAAGCCTAAGTCTGAACCTAACCCTAAGCCTAAGCCTAAAACCGAAGCTAAAAGTTGGGCTTGAGAGTGGGCTGGGCGAGTGGACCTTTTCAATCATCCGCCAAGTGGTGGCGGATAACAGGAGGATGTTTACGCGCGAATCGCAAAGACGCATACAAAAAGTTGGAGGAAGGGAGCATCCGGTACTACTGTAAACACCAGAGCTGGCAGCTTACAATGTAGGTATACAACTTACATTGGATGAATCGTTTGAAAAGATAGGTGGGATTTATACATAATTGGTACATAAAACAAACGCTTAGGTAAAGAAGTTGAAAGCTAACAACGTGGCCTACTGGGGGGAACTGAAAAGGCCGAAATGTAGTTGTTTATTATTTTATTAAGTCAAATCTTGAAGTGCGTTAACTTTTCATATGAATAGTCGTTGTTTGCCAAAATTTTAGCATAGTAAATGAACAGAGAGATGTAAAAGAGAAATATCTCGGTGATTTCTGCACAAATTTAAGCAAAACAGTGCAATTTTAACGGTTTTACAATATTCGGTATTATTCGGTTTGAAAAATACCGAATTCGAATACCGAATTCAAATAGCACTAGTAACCGAATTATTCGGTTCATACCGAATAATACCGAACTTCGGTTGCATCCATATACGAAACTACACTGGATAACGACAAAACCTAAAAGACACCGTCAACACACTGAGTGACACCGAGGCGTAATAGCAGCGACGACGTCATCGGACCGCGCTCTGGTCACCTCTACACGCGCCCGTTACAAAATCCCGCTGCCGGAATATGCAGCAGTGTCCCCCCACCGGTCCGATGAGGTCGACGGTGCTATGGTGGATATGGGCGCCGGCCGGCACAGTTGGTGTAGCGGTTTAGGTCGCATAGCCATTGAGCGCGACGTTGTGCGCTCATCCTCTCGGAGCGGCAAACTTCTTGCCGCACAGAGTTGGTCGTCGGCGCAAAGCCCAACCCAGACCACCGAAAGCTGGTTACAGCGAGTAGGTAAATGGGAACCGACTGGATCTGCCTTTGCACCGAAAGCCGCTCCCCAAAGCATGCCGCGTTGGAGAAGAAGATCTACAATGTCAGAAGCTGTCTGAGAAACCAACTATGCCGGGAGCCCTCTGGCGATGGGGCGGGCACCGGCGGCCGTCGGGAACTGTCAGCATCATGGCATCAACACGCCGGCCGCTCTCCTGGTGACCGGCACCCAGCAGCATGGCTAGGAGTGGCTAGCAGTGAAAGAAGGGCATCGTCCGAGATGACGAATCACGGAGGGTCGCCAAATGGACCACGAGTCTGATCGTAGGCCGTAATTGATCAATCAGATTGGAATATGGTGTTTTCAGTGCGAGTACATTTTACGCGTAGCTTCCGCGGCGGTAATACTCTGAAAAGTTTTATGGCAAGAAGGTTGCACGTATCACATCAAACAGCACAGCAGAAAAACAAATCAGAATTTTGAAACTGCGTCCAGCCAAACAATGAGTACAGTGCCGACAATGGAACTACGTAATGTCGGGGTGTTGAAGTAATAGGGACTGATGGCACCGGACAGAAGAGCTTGATAATGAACTGACTGATTGGGAGTAGCAACAGTGCTGTAAACGGCTTCAGCAGAGATAGTGATCGACGGATGAGTGAGGAACCTATTGCACAGGTCTCTGTTGTTACAGCAGCAAACTATCTTTCTGCCGGTGGGGTCTTCTGGGTCGGCGCCACACTGTCCTCTGATACGCAGACACCGGTCTTTGATGTCACATCCGCCCATCATCGCACGACCGCCCTTGCCCACCGACCAAGTGTTGAAGCAGAAGGTGCCGTGCTCTTGGTTGCAGATCTTGTACCTGTGGCCTTTGATGCAGCGACGAACAGGGCGTAGCTTGCTGGCATGATTGCATCCTGAACCGTCGTTGCAACAGCAGGTTATGGTTTCGCCGCCGGCAGCTACAGAGCACTCCTGATTGCGAACGCTCCGGCCGCATCTGGCAGTCACATCGCAGCCGGTCTCTTCTGTCAGGCTGTAGGAGTGTCTGTTCGGACCTCTTCTGAATACATTCACACAAAAACCGGTGTAGTTGCGTTGCTCTGAGCACTTGACGTAACGACGGTGCTTCAAGTAGCACAAGTGAGCAGTGGCCAGCGGTCTGTGTTGGTTGCAGCCGTCCATTTCGTTTCTGCAGCAGCAGACTACGCCTCTGCCAGTTTTGTAGTCGCGGCCGCAGATCATATTTTGCGTAACTCCAGACCACGGTCCGGAATGCGTGCTCAACTTGTGGCACCATTGTCCGTCGTCGCACCCGGACCTCCATACAGAGTTGTAGCGGTTTATCCAAATTGCACAGAAACTGTTCTTGCCGGACGCACACTTTGTTGACTGTCCAATCTTGTTGAAGCAGTAGTTTACTTTCGGCATCAGTAAGTGGTCATTACAGTTGTCCTTGTCACAGCAGCACAGAACTTGGTTATTGACAGTGTATTGCTTGCAGATGCCACTGGTCTCAGGCAGACACATCGTAGCTGCATCGTCGCAACCTCGCTCCACAACCTTTTGCTCCCAATCATACAGTGTGTAGCAGAAATCAGTGCTTTCTCGACATCTCTGTGGTGAGGTTGAGTCTACCGCCAAACAATAGTTCACTGTACGCGATGCGATAAGCGACGAGGGTGGCACAGCGCTCACAGAAGGTGCTAAGTTCATATGGTTGCAGAGATTCTGGCTGCAGCAACACACAACAGAATCGTCATCTTCCGTCGAAAGGCAACGCTCGCCTCTGCACAAGTCGGTGTCTGAACAAGCAGCTTTGAAGGGTTTAAGTGAGGAGCGAAACCAGTTCACGCACAGCCGATCGCTGCTCGGGTTGCAGTAGATCACTTCCAAGCGCTCATCGTAGCATTGGTGGACTGCAACCACCATTGGAAACAGTACGTGAAGCAAACACAGACACATAGCCGAACTAACACAACATTGCAGAAATAGTGACGTTACTGTTGTTTGTGCATACACATATACATTACCACACAAAAATACACATTGTTTTTGAACATACAAATTGAAAATTCTAATACACATTACCATACACAAACAATACTGAAATGTGTATTTTGTGTGTGTATTTGATCAGTAAAAGTCATTAGAATTTCGAACAGAAACGTAAAATCTCGATGTTTTTGCTGCAGTAATAAACAGTAAATATCTTCATAAAGTCTTAAAATGACCCTAAGTAACGCAATTTCAAAGCTATCATTGTTTTCAAACAGTCGATTTTGAGAGATTTGCTAAAAATTTGCATTTTCAGTACAATACACACAACTATATACAAAAATACACATAGTTTTGTTGAACGAGTTGAAAGATGTGCGTATATAACCCACTCGTTTAATCTATACATTCATTGTTTTGTTAGTTCCAACAGTAAACTTCTCTTCATTTTGTATGTGCAGTAGAGAATTCGAGATTCATAGAGTTTAGTTTGTGGTTTCTTAGTTCTGTGTTTTTAGGGGGAGATTGGTCAGACAAACGGACGTGTTCACCTTGGTTCTGTGCGTTTCTCGATTGTTCAGTGTTAAACTAATGCAATGCTATGAAATGCAAAAGTATGGCCGACAAATGTGCGATCGCTCTATTTAAGTTTTTTGCAAGACTAAAAAGTTCGGCCTAGAAACTAAATCCGGCGTTCAGGTCGGCGTTATTGATTCTGGGGTAAGAATTGAAATCGGAGTTCAGATATATGCACCTTTTTTGTCTCTGAAAGCCGTACTTAGGCCACACTTTTTAGTGTTAATAAAAAAATTAAATAGAACGATCGCACATTTGTCGGTCTACTTTTGCATTTCATTGCATTGCATTTTTCGTCTCTACATCATGGCCGATCAGCCGATGAGGGGGTTGAGCCTGGATTGGGGAATTTGAGTGCCAATTCGGTAGGTATGCAAGTGCAAACAAACACGTCGTATGTACTAAGCGTTGCGCCGGTATCAAATGGAGTGAATTGTGCACAGGTGCAAAAGTTCAAATGGATATCTACATGTATCTGTCTGCAGTTTTTGCCTAACGATGTGCTAATTATGAATGGGCCCAGAGAGGCATTGTAAAAATCTTCTCAGTGCTTCTTGGTACAACTATACGAGTAAAGTGAATGTATCTGGACACCATGAGACCGAAAACCAGGAGGTCAAAACAAGGATCAAGTTCATGTAATGCAACTAGAACTTCAGACGTCATAACATCGTAAGCTTTAAAAAGTCGCACCCTACAGTAACACAGTCATTCCGAACGAATAGAAGTTTCTGCAAATCATTTGAAATATGAAAATAAGATTTGCTTTCCGCACCAAACGAGGAGTCAAATCAATGAAAGAGCCGTTTTTATAGAGTTAACAATTCTTTTCTCTTCGTCCACTCCATCATTCTCAAAGAATTCGTCCCAAAACTCTGGTCGGTTGCAGATGAGACTCTTGATCTCGGCAGTCTGCAGAGATAAACTGTCGATCATGGTACGCCAGTTCTTAGCGACAACCTTTAGTTTAGCCTAAAGGCAAAACCGGTGAACTAGTTTCCAGAACTGATTAGCTGATTAGATCGACATCAAGGACAGGTTTTCAGCAGTAACCTGAATTTGCACGATCCTATCAGAACTAAAGCTTCAGTGAAGCGTTAGTGAATGATATACAAATAAAATACTACCATTGATAACTGCCTGAGATCGGTGGGTTCGTCGAAACCGAGCTGTTTGCGCAGCCAGCCCGAATTGCTACGCGCAAACTCGCACAACAGTTTCAGTTTCTGTTTGCCTGAAGATAAACAAGCATTAGTGCTAGTGCGCAGGCAGTAGGGATGCGCTCGGGACGCAATTTTCGGCCTCGTCCGCTTTTTTCGGTAAAGTAATCGAATCGGCCGGGTCGAAAAGAGCCTAATTCAGCACTTTTTCGGCTCTTTTTCATAGTTTTACTTACTGAGACTCAATTTTGATCTTTAACTGATATATACGTTATTTTCCTAGCAAAATCAAAGAAAATGAGGTCGAAAATTCGTTGATTTGTCAGAATATTAGAGAATAACCATAAAAGAACACAATTATACGTATATATTGAACTATACTGAAATCGCAAGTAAATACACAAAAATGCTCTGTATTTTAACACAAATTTTTAGAAATTCGGGCGGCCCCGTGCGCATAATAGCAGGCAGTCAGGACAACCGTTGCATGTAGCCACGAGGGTCTCTACTTGCTGCTCCGACGCCATGCGTGCCACGCAGTACGGTAATTTCTCGAGTTGAAAACTTCTTGTAAGTGCATGCCTGAAGGAATATCAAAGATTGCCTAGCATTTCGACTAGTTCCACTGAGCAGCGGGGCGGAAAGCCCAGGTCCTATATTTTGACAGAGTTTACCGTCTGAGTTTTCATTGAAATAGGCTATTTTTGCTGTTCTACATTTCATGTCTACCACAATACATGGTCCGGAAAACATGGAGGGTTAGAGTTTTCATGGTGGGGCCGTGTACGTACCAAAAATGACTGCCAAATTTGGGAGGGGTGGGCGCCGACTGGCGAGGGGCTGGCATCGGCCGGCGAGCCCCAAAGTGCAAGATTTTTTTACACAAAACTCTGCTAAAAATCCTGAGGAGTAAAAAGTCAGCCTGACGGACGGCCCTCAAGGCACCAATTCCTTTGACCAATGTCTGTCACTACGTACAGTATATGCTATCGGAATGCAAAGGCTACTTTTGTTTGTCCCTTATTAGGCTACAGATTTGAGCAGCTTCTTTGTAGTAAGCACCAGCGTTTCGGCCCCGAAGTTCTTCTGGAGAAGCTGCAACAGTTACGTACCTTTTTCAAGCACTGCTATGAAAATATGAAAACTTACATAAGGTCATTAGTTCGACGAAAATATCGTCCATTTGCTTTCGCAGAACGTCTTGTCTAGCATCCCAATCGAGAATCGGTTTGACCCACTGCGCGAAGCAAGTCCAGATCAACTGAAACAAGCACGTAAGGGTGGCCAGCGCAGCTACGTACAACTGACGCGTATGATGAAGGTGGGCAAAGAGAGCGACTCGCCGAATAGATCGGTCAGCAAGGTCTCAAAGCCAAACAGAGACGCCGGAAGAATACAGATCACTCGCCGAAGCACCTTGAGGATTTGCTCCGGCTCCGCAACCACCACCTCTGGATTGCCAACCAGACAGCATTTGAATTCCCTAAACAACGCAGAGTGAGCAGGTTGGCGCACAGACAGCACACTTTGTACCTGGCTACTAGAGGACCAATAGCTTGCTCAATAGCAATAAACCACGTAGTCTGAAACGTTTCGTGTGAAGAAGGCTGCAGAACGGTTTCAAAATTACAGTGGAACAATACCAGACCAGAAAGCCTAATACCCCAATACCTGACAACACCCCAATACGTGCAAAGCTGGACAGGAAGATTGTGTAAATAGAAATGGCAAATTAGATTTTTCTTTAAGACACGAAGAAAAGCCACATACTGTGTATAATACCAGGAAAGCGGCCATTACAATAAGTTATAAAATTCATAACAAGCCAAGCCTTCCTATAGCTACTGTAATTATGGATCGAACGTGGAAGACTTTTACTGTTCCGATCAGCATTAATCAGGTAATGCCAAAATACCCAATCCCAATACGTGATTGAAAAGACCAGAATACGTACACCCAACCAGTTCGCAATCTAAACATTCTTGTTTTTACGCAAACAATGTGGGTTTTACAGGTTTTCCAGAATGCATTTTCTTCAGCCTATTTTGAACTGTCCTTACGTGTTGTCAGAATATACAGTATGGACCAAAAAATGTCCACCCTTTTTTCGAACTTTACTGAAACGATTCGTTTTCGGTCAGTTCTTCATCCATTTGGCTGAGATTTTCAGGATTTATTACGTTGACAACTATTACATATTTGACTAGTTTGGTTCAAAAATTCTACCCGTCCTAGTTTTATGACCCGAAACTAAGAATTAGTCGCAACTTACAGTAGCAAAGCCCCACCAAGGCCACCGAAAACTGGTGACAGCGAGTGGATAAATGGGAACCGACTAGATCTGCCATTGCACCGAAGCCGTTCCACAAATCATGCAACGTTGAGCCAAATCGATAAATGACCGAGAACGAATCGCTTGAGTAAAGTTCGAAAAAGGGATGGTCATTTTTTGGCACATACTGTATGTACTGTATTATGTACACATGTAGCTTTTCACTGGTGACAGGGAAAATAAAAGTAGCGCCATGCTTATCAATTAGTATTTTTTACGAGACTTCACTGTCCACTTACGGAAATGACCATAAATTTTACTTAGAACTTTTAATGCTTGAGAAAAAATTTCGAATTTTGCAACGATTACAATAAAACGTCAACCGATCAAAACTACATAAGTACGTATGTGCGTAGGCTAACTGTGCACAGACAGACCCACAGTTCTGATGCCAGTTAATTAGCAGTATATGTACCTCTTTGATTTGTTGCCAGTCCTCATCTCCATGTTCGTATCTAAAAAGGAGCGGCATTAGATTTTCACCTACAGTGGGTTTGCAGACAGTGCGCAGCACGTGTTCTGTCGGCCGGTCGGTCCGCCTCGTGCTCACCACGTGAACAGTTATCGGCACCGGCCGCCATTTATTCAGTGCCTAGCGCCCAGGCCACATTTTGCAACTGCGCTGCCGCCGTGTCGTCTCGTCTTTGCTCCCTGTGCGTTGCCTACTGCACTGGGCATGATAGGTAAAGTGATTGTGTTTCAGGTAGACAAGCATGTGTTCGCTTCGAGTCGGTGCTCAGAAGTTGCTGCAAGCGGCGGGTCAGAGTCAGTTCTGCCACGCACGTGGAGTGGGCACGAAGGTGCTGCGGATCAGCCACGTTCAACAGCAGAAGGAGAACCGAGCTCTCAAAGTGCAGTGGGAGGACGGCACCGTGGGCCAGTTCTCCTACGTGTGGCTGCGTGACAGCGCGCCGACCCACCGGCCGGGCTCTCTCAACGACCTCAACCTCACCGTTAAGCCGAAGGAACTGAGACTGAGCGACCAGAGAGACAGCGTGGAAATAGAGTGGCCGCCCTACCTCAAGGCCCAGTACTCCTCCGACTGGCTGCTCGACCACTTACAGCCCGACACGCCACAGAAGCCCGAGCGCAGAGCGCAGCGGTGGCAGACGGGCACTCAGTTCAAGCCGCCGGCATTCAGTCTCCAGTCGCTAGTGGACGACCCGGCCACCTGCCAATTGCTGAGCAGCGAGTACCACAAAGTGGGCGTGGTGAAGGTGAAGGGCGGCATGGAGATGTGCGCCGACGAGTTGATGGACATAATCCAGCTGGGCAGCGGAGATCCGCCGCTGGCTCGGCAAGAGGAAGTGATGTTCCGAGTGCACGAACTGCACTCCGGCTGTCCCGACCACAAAGTGGTGCCGAAACTGAAAGTGGTCAGAGTGACCGGAATCAACGGCTACGGCTCCTTCCAACTGGCCGACGGTTTCGCCTCCGCTCAGCTCTTCCGTCACCAGCACCGCAGTCTGTTCGAGTTTCTGGTCGAAACGCCAGTCATATACGAGAAGTCCGGCGCTTACGCCACACACCCCACCATCGCCCTAGACGACGACGGAAACTGCAAACAGGTGCGTGTTGGGTGGGAGTAGCAGCTGAGGTGACTGTGTTGTTTAGGTGGTGTTCAACAACCTGCACCGGTCCACGCACCTCAACCTGCCTGCAGACAAGTCAGATCTGTTCTTCCGAGCACTGAAGGCCTTCAACAATCTGCTTTACAAGAACGTCGTCAACATAAAGCTGGCCAACGGAGACGTGTTGCTGATCAACAACCACCGCGTTCTGCACGGTCACACAGCTTTCCCTGTCAGTCAGCAACACGAGTGCAAGATAGAAGAGTTCTTCTACAATAACTAAAGCCGGTCATTCGGTCGTGCTGGGCAAATTGTCCACTGCGACAGGCATAATTTACTTTTGATTGCCATTGTACGTACGTCGAAAGCAGACAGTTTCGCTTATCTACCAGTTTATTGGCCTGTAAATGTACCTGCTGTTGGTGGCGTGTGGCAGCAGCTTGACCATGCGCGCGAGCGCCAAATTGTCCCACTGACTGTGCGTGAGCAACCAGACAAGAGCGTTGAACACGTTTCGCGCCTGCTCATCAGATTTCATGCTCCACAGTCTGCGTATGAACAACTCTGCCACCGTGTGTTGGCGCAGGTAGACCAGCTGAAACACGTGCACTTCATGCTCTACGAGTGGGCGAGCGCACCGCTATCTCTATCTGTCGGCGGGGCAACGGGCCAAAGTTGCTTTTAAACAGTTTTAAATAAGGTGCACACACTGGCCTCAAGCAACAGATCAAAGGGCCACTCCGGCTGGCATTCAAAGAGTCGAAGTTCAAATTCCAACCCGCCTTTGCACGTCGAACCAACATCTGCAAAACTGAAACAGAGACAAAAAGTGCTGACTACGTACGCCAGTTTACGTCGCTCGGCAGCCAGCGCTACAGCGCTTAGTTTGAAACTGGAAAACCAGTTAAACGTGCCTTTTTACGTTTTTAAAATTATGTAGAGAAAGCAGATTACCGTTGAGAAGACTCAAGGTTGAAATTGAACTTAAAGCTGCCATTTGGATTTGGCTCAACTGCCGCATCGTTTAGTGCAGGCATAGCGTCCTTAGCCACTAGCCTGAAACGGAGGTCCAAACCAGTTACACGTACATGTACGTATTAAAACAAAGGTTATAAGACAGCCTGGCACTGACAGTACCATATTTGGACCACTGCCAAGGCAATGGCAGTGCCACTTTATGGCATCACTGTTCTACGCAAATACTACCATGCACATACAATGTACAAGTACATACTACGTACGTGGTTAAGTGTCTGACGACAGACAGAGGAGCAAAATGTTTAGGATAGGTCAAACAATGTTCTTCTTGTCCGTCTCAGTAATCAATTCTTGGAAAACTCCCTATCTAACAGGGCATTGGTCGGTTGCTGATGTAGCAAGCTTGTGTAGGTCTGCCAGTGACCTACACAGCTTGTACCTGTGAACTTAAATCACTCGAACTGTACCTGTGAACTTCTGTGATTGGGGCAGTGACAACAGCTAGGATGGCGGTCAGTTGTTTCATGCAGGACTGTATCTGGTCCAGTGTAACGATCGAGCAGTCGGCAAAATCAGATGCGTGGCGAGCGCAATAGGGAAGAAAATCGGCAGCTCCGTAGACCAAATAGAAAACATCGCATCTACAACCATTTTACACCAGCTAAATGCTATCAATTGTTGGCTCGAACGTACTGAGAGAATAGCGCAATTCCTATGCATGCACGCACACTACAAAGGAATAAAAGCTACCAACCTAAATTGCTCAATTCTAACCATCGACACCTTGTGCTGGGAGTAGTTAATTACTGCAGATTTCAGAGATTCGGCCACGACCGATGCAAAGCTTTCCTGACGTAGGACCACGGAAAGATGACTGGAATTCCACAAGAAACGACGAAACCGCTCCAGAAAGCAGTACCACGAGCGTACGCAGTAGGACAGCTGATTGTTCTAAGGCGTTAACTTGTAAGTACTGCCCGATCACTTGCGGTTGCGCGATCACCTGCCAAAACGGTCTTCTGGAAGCGTAATCACAGCTGTCCACGTCTCGCATTAAGTAAGAGTCGGCAACGAAGTGTGCATAGTCGACAACTGCACGTAAGGTAGACGCGTAAAACGTATCGAACGGTCTGAGAACATCGCGGATTCTACAACAAAACCAAATTAGAACAAGTAGTTAGCGGGCTCGCTCGGCATCACTCACATTACAACTGGAATGTCAACTTCGTTCATGCGGTTTTCTATCTCCGTTCTACAGTAGCCAGCCGTACATATCAGATACTCCAGCTTACTCCAACTTATTTTCTTGGGAAACTGATCCGACGCCTTTAAAGTGAATTTTACATGACAGCACATCAGGTACAGTACATACACGTTTAAGCCGCAATTTCTGAGCCAATTCAGTTTTGCTCCCCAAATTGGTCTGGGTCATGTCCATACATGTACTAGGCGGTTTGGGGGTTACCCCCTGCTGGAAAGGCCAAACCCCCTCACCCCCCGAGACAGGTTAAGGGACCCCCGACCTAAAAATACAAGTACTATTAGTGGCTCCAGTACTAACAAACAGGCTAAGAAATCACTAATTTTTGCCTAAAATTCGTTTGAAGAACCTTTGGAAACCGAATTTGGCGTTTCCACTGCTGTTATTTAAGAGAAATCGGGGTTTTTGGAAGCTCTTTAGTCATTTTTTGCCTGTTTTTAGTTCTAAAACATTATTTGTAAGCTTAAAATATGGCTCCATATAAAAGTTGTTCGCAAAAACCGGCCAGCTCGCTCTTCCGCTCCGATGTAGCGGGGGACCGTACAAGTACGGCCCTACGATCAGACCCAGTGGTCCATTTCGCAGCCCCGAATCAGTAATGTTGTTGTTAGTAGCCAAAACACCGCCGACTTCCGAATCACTCAAGGCTCAACCCCAGGAAGGACGCCACGTCCCTGGGGCTGCTCCACAGATCGTGTAGTGTTAGATCAGTTGGCTTCACAGAGCACTTGAAAAGGTGTTCAGAGGTATGTTGGGCTCTCCGACAATCAGGGCACAGGTCATCTGGGCATAGACCAACGCGGTTTTGCCAAGTCCTCAGCATAGTTGAATATCCAGAACGTAGTTGAGCAAGGGTAGTCCTGGTCTTCCGAGGCAGTTCCTTCTCTTCATCGCAGATGGGCGGTGGGTATCCTCCTAGTCTGACGGGCGGGTTGTAGCTATTCAGGACAGAGTTGACTGTTTCTTTGTGCAGCGTTTCAAGGCCCGTTTTGTAGGTGACTAGATCAGTTGTCTCGTTGAGCAAGAAACGGTCGATTAAAGCTTTGTATCGTTGTTTCAAGGTTACCCGTAGTTGACGAGGTTGGATTTGAGCTTGGGATTCTTGATGGTTTGGGTGACTAGGCAGGAAGGTTCTGAGGAGGAATTGGGAGCAGAGGAGGTCGCTGTGGTGTTTGACTGGTAAAAGTTCAGTCTCTTGGTGGAGGTGCTGTTCTGAGGTCATCTTAACACAGCCAGTGATAACTCGGAGTGCAGCGTTCTGGGTTGTCTGTAGTTGTGTCACCTTTGTTCTGCTAAGGTTTGGAAACCAGATCGGTACTGCGTAGCTCAAAACAGATCGGCCAATGGCTTTATAGGTGAGCATCAGGGTTTCTTTACTCTGTCCCCATGTGGTACCGGAAAGGGCGCGTAGAATATCGGTGCGCTTTCTCATTTTGGTCCTCAATTGGTCGGCGTGCGCTGAGAAGGTGCTCATGGTGTCAAACACCACTCCCAGAATCTTGATCTGCTGAACTGTCGGGATAGGTTGGTTGTTCATTACAATGTTCAGATCGGTGTTGTATTCGCCTGAGAAAGTCGTGAACAGGATTGCAGCTGATTTGGTAATTGAGAGTTTCAGGCTTCGATCAGACAACCATTTAGTACCAGTGGCGAGGTAGCGGTTCAGTCTTTGGGTTAGGGGTGGGATTTGTGGTCCAGACGTCATGACGGTTAGATCATCTGCATAGCTAACGACTTGGATGTTCGGGGGTGGTTTCGGTAGGCTGCTCATGTACAGGTTGAAAAGTAGAGGCGAAAGAATGCCCCCTTGTGGTACGCCTTGCTTCAGTCTTCTGTGTTTCGATCTTGATCCTCGGAATTCCACAAAGGTTTGTCGTCCATTCAGGTAAGCAGACAGCCATCTAATCAGCCCCGAATCAGTAATCGTCATCTCGGACGTATTGCCCTTCTTTCACAGCCAGCCACTCCTAGCCATGCTGCTGGGTACCGGTCACTAAGAGAGCGCCCGACGTGTTGGCTCCCGATGGCCGCTGGTGCCCCGTATGCCAGAGAGATCCGGCATAGTTGGTCTCTCAGACAGTTTCTGACGTCATTGATCTTCTTCTCCAACGCGGCAGGCTTTGTGGAGCGGATTTGGAACAACGGCAGATCCAGTCGGTTCCCATTTACCTACTCGCTGTCACCAGCTTTTGGTGGCCTGGGTGGGGCTTTGCTAAGTCTAATTCCAGTCAGACTGGTTTCGAACCCACTACAGCCGCTAGGGATGCAGTGACCGCCGTGACTCAGAGGCGGCGAGCTACCAAATGAGCCAACTTAGCGACACCAGCTCGCTCTTTTTTGAACGCACTTTTGAGTGCAGCTAAAAGGGGTATGCGTCTACACAAAGAAGATGTAGTTAGGTGGCTGACACTAGCAGTGCTACATCGAGTACCTTTGTGAAAATGTCGGCGATCCGTTTTATGTTCTCTCTTATACCTTTCACTCTTTCATTCATGTCGGTTGCGTTCCAGAAAATGACAAGTAGTTGAGCAACCGAGCTGAAGGGCAACATTTTCTGAAACTCACCTGACACCCATTGCAGAGGCCGGAGGTCTGTCAGTTACCTTAAAGACAGGTGCCGCTTTGCCGTGGTACTGAACCAGAACGCACGACCAACGACCGTCCTCGAGTGAGCGCTCCATTTCGCACATGGTCACGTCTAGCCAACACTGCACCGACAAGGTGTACCTGCCGAACGACTGCCTACAGGGAAAGAGAGCACTGGCCATCCACCTATACAGTAGTCTCGCACGCACCTGTAGTTCCAGTCGAACTGCGGCTCGTCCAGCCCAATAAAGGCACTTTGGCCAAGTTTAACGTCGAGCAAGTTGAAATTGCACCAAAGGCAGCAAAGTCTGGGCATGTCCAGTGCATCCATCAAGTCTTTTGCCGAGCTGAGCAACTGCTTCAAGTGAAAGTGTCGCAGTGCCTTAAAGGCCAGCTGGGTTTCCTCGAAGCAGACCAAGGCCACCATGTAGTCTTCTTCCAGCAAGCTGACCAGAGGCTCCACCACTCGCAGGTCGACCAGCTCGACTGCGCTCTTGAGAAACGTTTCCACGGTCAGGTTGATGACCAGCGACCGCCATTTGGTAAACGATTTCCACAGCTTCTCCGCATCTTGACTGTGCACATTTTTGTAGGCAACCATGCCGTGCGCGCGTAAGGCCAACGAATTGCTGCCGAACGCATCTCCGAACCGACCCAACGAAGACCGCACTGACAGACTCGGACTGGATGAACGCGGCGAACGAGTGCGTGGCGAAAGAGAAGTCTCGGTCTCCTTCTCTTCCGGCGGGCCCAGGTTCATCTGCAACGGTGCACACAGACTGCTACTACTCTCTCCAGTTTACCTGCGCAAAAGCGAGTAGAACTTACCGGACTGATACAAGAACTTCTCCGCTCCTCCCAGACAGTTGTAAGCAACTTGCGCAACCTAAAAATTGAGCATGTTGAAGATATTTGGTAAAGAAAAGATTTTACCTCGTTTCATTATACGACAGTTCATACAATAAACTTTGACTGTCACTAAAACACTCCTCAGCAAGCATTGTCGGTCGGCGCCGCACAAATTATGTACATGAAAATAATTCTTTGCTGACTCAGATTTAATCCCACACACGTTAGGCAATACGATGTAGTCATGGCAACAAGCCGTTAACAGAATGTGGACAATTATACACGAGTGCTACGACTGATTTCGTGCGCACAAATGCACTCGAGAAGACACACACAGGGCAGCCGTTGATCAGTTACAAACGGAAACCATCAGTCACTACCACCCAACTCTGCTATCATCTGCTCCTCAGTCAAGTCACACCCCCTCTCAGACTCTTCAGCAACATCGACAGACCACTCTTGTTCGTGGTTTGGTGTCAACTGCGGCCTACTCTCTCCTTCCATTTCTAAAACTTTCTAACCAAAACTGAGTCCATAACGTGTGGCAATAGATTAAGATACAAAAAAACAACAAAAAAGTTTGTCAGACATGAAAATTGCTAAAACTGCATCTAAAACAGTGGGGGAGGGAGAGGTAGACGCTCAGGTCTATCGATGAGAAAAGGAGCTCTAAATATAAGCTATCGTAAGCTAGTGCAGAGATCGGATGCCGTGTTCCGACACAAAAAACAACGCCACCAACCTAGACTGATCATGCGCTTTTGCCTCAACTCAAGTGCCTTCTTCTTGTTCGCTTCAATTCTGTTTCTCTGTTGCTCAGTAAGCGTCGACTAAAAACATATAACAGTACCAGATAACTAATACAGTCAGGCACTTAAGGTCGTTTATGGTACCGGTACCGAGGGTAGTACCATAACCATTATATGGTACCACCACGTTCGGGGCCTGTGGTGGCACCATATATGGTACCACCAGCACTTATTCGAAGAGGTACCATAGTACCACCACCAACTCGAAGGTAGGGGCACCATAAATGGTACCACCACCACGCTCGGGGACTGTGGTGGTACCATATAAGGTGCCGGCACCATATATGGTACCCCTACTGTACCTTGAGGCCAATTTCGCACTTGATTTTCTGTCATTAAACTCAAATTTCTCGTAAACGCAAGCTGATAGGCAAACGTTCCACTAACCAAAATGTAGAGCAATGATAGCTCTACGAAATTCTGCAATAAAATATGCCACTATAAGGGTTGCAAAAGAGTTAGCGCGCCAAAAGTGACTGAAGAGTATTTTAAGAACCCGAATTTTTAAATGAAAGAAAGGTGAAAAAGTTAGGCATGTTTTAAGTCTGAATTTTGATTAGCAAGCGATAAATTCAGTTTGGGAATTTTTGGTCCCGTACGTAGTCAAGCATGCCCATTTTCAGAGGGCTGAGGACTCTTCAGTCATGACTGAAGTGTCTAGTACAGTAAACCTTTGTAGTTCAAACAAAAATGAAAGGTATTAAATGTATTTACAGACGATTCTGAACGTTTTTGGAGACGTTTTCTTTTCGATTCCAACTCACAACCCTGCGATCTTTTCCGGCGCTCAACCAACTTCCCCACCCTTCTCTGAACTTTGTAGTTTATGGTTGGCCTCTTACATTGTCTTACGAAAAAACCAGATTCGGCTGATCGAATGCATGTACCAACCACCCATGCCCATGCCTAACTTTTTCACCTTTCTTTCATTTAAAAATTCGGGTTCTTAAAATACTCTTCAGCCACTTTTGGCGCTCTAACTCTTTTGCAACCCCTATAGTGGCTTATTTTATCGCAGAATTTCGTAGAGCTATTATTGCTCTACATTTTGGTTAGTGGAACGTTTGCCTATCAGCTTGCGTTTACGAGAAAATTGAGTTTAATGACAGAAAATCAAGTGCGAAAGTGGCCTCCTCAAGGTAGGGGTACCATGGTACCGGCACCTTATATGGTACCACCACAGTGCTCGAAGGTAGGGGTACCATGGTACCGGCACTAAATATGGTACCTCTTCGAATAAGTGGAGTGGTGGTACCATATATGGTACCACTACCCTAGGTACCGGTACCATAAACGGCGTTAAGTGCCTGACTGTAATACCAGAGAAACAAGCGCAGCAAACCTTACAGGCTCAGGATCCATTTCAGAAACCACTTGCAATTTAGAACTGCCCGTCACAACAGCTGTGTCGTCGTCATCGTCACTCCAATCTATGTTGCTGAAGTCCTCCAAACCCGGATACGGCATAGACGAATGGGGCTCCTCAACTAAAGCAACGTAATAATTCGACCGTCTGCGTCAGTTGACAAGGTCAGATGCCTGATGACTCCTTCAATGCTGTGTCAGACGGGCTCGAAGGAGTGAGAACTGGCTGAGCAGCCTCCTCAAAGTCACCATCAACAAGTGGCATGTCTAGGCGAATGCGAGTCATGCACGTCTGTAACACCACACGCTGTGCAGTAGAGTTACTAGAAATTCGACCCACCTTAACAGCTCGCTTCTTTCCAAGTTGCTCTACCCTGTCGATAAAATCACCGAAAGTAAGTTTTGGAAACAAGCAATGCGCCCAGTGTTCTATTCTGTCCATAACGTCATCAAGTTTTTCGTACTAAACGATACAAAGCCATGAACAAATAGCGACTGAGCGTCATTCAATGTCCAAACTATACTTCATTTTTTGCTTCATCGACCTGACTAAAATTAGAAAACATTTGCAGTAAGCGCGGCAGACCGTTTTCACCAGTTAATCTGAAACAAAACAAACCGTGTTTCTACTGCTGCAGCACCTGTGAGTCTGGTAAAGGTAGAACCAATAACACCCTGTCTTCCCCTTCCCGCAGGCACTTTTTCAGAAACAAAAGAATTTTTTCAAGAAATTTTTACAATTTTTAAAATAATTTCAGACACTAAAATTGCTAAAATCGCCTGTAAAACAGTACTTTTCAGCTGTTTTTATACCCAAATTTGCGATTTTTAGCCCAAAAATGCGATTTTGAGCGTTTTTGGAACCCAATCTCTACCCTGGAATTTGGTACAACCTAATCCCCAACCTCTCCCCAATCGGAGGATGACCTGTTATATGTATGCAACAAACTGTCAAGATTTTTGATGGTGAACCTTTGAAATAATTCCTTATGCGACAAGCAGGGAGATTTGGCCGCGGTAAAGCATCCAAATCGCAGACACGTTTCTGCAATTAGGTTGCAGCGCACTGCCGCTTAGCTAACTACGGCGAGCCGCCGACTGGAGCATTCTTGATCTTGGTGTTATTTATTGTTGGTAGAACCGTCCGAAGACTATTGTTCAATAACAATACTACCTGGCATCATTAAGCTTCGGTTGTGGCCTAGTCACACGTTTTTTCTCAGTCGATTCCACCGGTTCATCTGCAGCCGCCAGTATTTGTTCGTCTTCTGGTGGAGCATTCTCAGTAGATCCTCCATCGGCTTCCATTTCTTCAACTTGGAAACCACTCCACTCCCCCATCTCCGTTAACACCGCTTCATCCGTCATTCCTTTTTTGTTCACATGAAAATATTACATTGAAACTGTAGGGAACGACGCGCTAATTTTCAAAATGGTTCACCTAGAAGTGGACTTCGAAATTAAAAAGCGCACACTTCTTCGATTGCAAAAAACAAACCGGACCAATAAGCCCTGTAATAAGCGAGTCATGGCCGTTTAACTGTCACCCGCTTGACGGCTTTCCTTCGCAAAAACCCTAGACCTGGCAGACTTTGCACTCATCAAGACGGGTCCGCAAATTGGGTCAGATAGGCCTAATGGCAGAACATGACAACTTAGCAGAAGATTGACTGCAGTGGAAACAGCTGCATCTGATCTGATCCCCACGAAGATGGCAGTCTGGCAGTGGCGTGCCCAGGATATTAAAATTAATTAATTAAATTAATTAGGTGATTAATCATAAATAGATAGTCGATTTCTTACGTTCCCTGATTTTCCCCAAAGCTACACCCAACCCGCTAGTTTTTGCTTCAGAAACCAAATTTTAATCACACTATGCGGTGAATATTGATCAATATTAATTAATAATATTGATTATTAATATTCCACAGTGAATCTGATTCCATGGGGGTCAAATAATGAGCCAATCGAGCTCTCTAACCAAACCAAATAGGCGGTTCCTGAAATAAAGCACACCTATGCAGCCGCATCCCTCACACGCGACGATAGTTATACAAAATGTTTAGGAGGCTATTTCCGCATAAAATAGAGTGAAAATAGAGTGAACAACGCACCGTGGAGAAAACCGCTCTATTTCCAAAATATTAGTGTAAAATAAAGTGGGCGGAAAACTGGAAAGAAAAAGAAGAGGATTTTCAATAAAATACAAACCCCATTTTTGATAAAATTTGGTTCCTTCGATAAATTGGTGCAAGTTATTGTGTTTAGATTGCTTAGCATAAATACTGTTTTCGCCATGCGTTTCGTTTAAGTGCTACATATGCTCATGTTTCGTCAATCCGGACTGGGCCCGTTAATCTTGATTCGTCGATTTACCATTTTTTGCTAGGAATCAAATTTTTCATGTCTTCATAATAGTACGTATGTTTCGTTAATTCGGTTTTGATTTCTTGATCTGGGCAATATAAGGGACTATAAGCCTAAGCAAGCTAGGATTAACGAGATATGCTTCTACGTACATCGAAAAGTGAGTCTATGAGAATTGTATGTTTAGTTGTTGTTTTGCTTCTCAATTAGCTTTACTCTGCGTATGTATTGCTAAAATTCACAACTGTCCGTGGTTATAGCCGCCATCCGGCTATAGCCCCAAGAAAGCGGCCGTAGCAATTGGGTCGGTCCACAGGTCCTGAACCGTCAAAGGAGTAGGCCTGCTTGCACAGTCAAATAGGTAGCTGGTGGTGTGTCGTTCGAGGTTGCAGTCGGGACACAGCTCCGAAATGTCGGGGTACAGGCGGTGCTGATAAGAGCGTAGGAACCCGCTGTATCCCGAGCGTAGCTGGGCCAGAGTAGTGCGCACCTTTCTGGACAGAGTGGCTTCAGATGTGTTGATTGGTGGGGGCTCAGTCAGCAGAACCGAATTTGGCCCAAGCCAGCCGTTAGCGAACTCCACAAAGTAGCTGTGGATGTTCTTCAGATGTACTTGGAGAGAGGGCGCTCCAACGGATCCCAACTCGACCACTTCGTGGTGTTTGGTCCACAGAATGTCTTTCATAGGACGAGGGCGTTGAGCGTGGTGGACCAAATCACAGAGAGGGTTGTCCGGGCAAGAAGCAGCTGCCAAAAATTGGGTTGATAGTAGATCAGAATGCACCTTCGGGGCCTGTGGTGGTAGCATATATGGTACCGTCACCATATATGGTATCGGCACCATATATGGTACCCCTATCCATGACCATGGGTGCCGGTACCATAAACGGCGTTAAGTGCCTGACTGTAATAAATATTTGGAACTCCTTACCAAACGAAACAGTTAATTCACGGTCCGCGCGCGGCATCTGCAACGCTCTTCTCTATGACACCGATTTTAGTAGATTTTGTCGGGGTAGGTTTTTAGTGGCCGTGTAACGGCCCATCCCACCTCTTACGTGTTGTTTCTTCATGCGTGTCTTTCGGACCCGTGTCGGTAACGGCTTGGTTAGCCCATTACGGTCACCACATTGAGCTGCGTCACCGAAAAGCACCCGGAAAACTGTTGTAGAACTGATAGTGGCAGAGGAAAGAGATCCAAAATCAGCACTGAAACACGTGTAGGGTCAGTAAATATCAAGAAAGCCAAACCAAACACTTTTTTCAGACTGTAACGGACTGCAGAGAGAACACTTTTATGACGCAGCCAGACATCTACAAGCCCGTCAACAATCTGCAGCTGAGAGCTGAACGGAAATCGGCAGTTGATGTGGAGAGTATTAATCTGTAGGTCACACACAGCACGCGAAGTCATTGAACGCCGCCTGGACGTTCTGCGTTAAAGAGTTAATTATAATCTCATTTCTAAATTTTCTGTTCTGGTCGGCCCGGGCGGGGAACCAAATTTTAGGGGTCCTAGGGGGGTCCCTGGGGGTCCCTTTTATCAAAAACGGATATTTTATGCAAAATTCGCTTCCTTTTTGCCAATTTTTCGCCCACTTTATTTTCACACTAATAATTTGGAAATAGAGCGGTTTTCTCAACTGTGCGCTGTTCATTCTATTTCTACTCTATTTTATGCGGAAATAGCCTCCTAAACATTTTGTATAACTATCGTCGCGTATCCCTCACATCACAAAGCAGCATAGCACGGCACGGCGGAGCGATGCGAGAAATACAGAAAACAAAATAACAAAAAAGAAAAGCAACAGCCAAATAATAAGCAAAATGTCCAGCGCTCCCGCGTTGTTGCTGCTGTTAAGTCGAAAATGATTTGGCGCTTCAACCGGGCCATGAACGACTAAAACTACGGTAACTACTAAACTTCGCAACATCGCAACCAGTCGCAACTTCGCAACCAGTCGCACCCGTTCGCATCCGCCGGGCGCCAACTCTAGAATATAGACGCGAAGATTTATTTGACGATGAAATTGCGCAAAATGAATCAGAAATTCCGGATTATGTTACGAAACAGCAATGTTCTAGTAGAGGGGACACTGTTTGATGGACACTGAGGGGCGGAGCGGATGAAGGACAAGGACATTAAATGAAAATGTATTCAATGCTACAGAAAGCCAGGAAGGAAGACTTGCAGTGTTTTAACCATAAGATTTTGGTAAAAATAGCAATAATCAACTGAAACTGAATAATTTTTGGGCTGACATTTTCGCTTTTAGGCAAGAATACAATTTTGGTACGACAAATAAGCGTTCGGTTTATTTTACAAAAAAATAACAATTTTTGGATCGGCAACACTGTTACCAGGCTGCACCGATCAAAACATACAGTACGACCACAATTAACGCAACACGGCTAAATCTTTGGATTGTGATTGTGCACATAGAGACACTTTTTCTATTCTTGATAAAATGCGATCGTAAACCGTAGGCAGATACTGATAAAAATTTACTTCATTATTGCGTACGTAATGGGGTTAGAGACCGAGCATGGTCGGCCGTGACCAAGCTCCGGTCGAGTGAAGATTTGAGCCAGGCGTGCGTGCAGCAAAGGCCCCTGGGCCGGGCCCACCTACAAATTTGAAAATCCGGACCGTTTTCTAATATGTACTGTAGAACACTGTTCGCTTCAGTCTTAAAATAAAGGACCAGCAGTTGATCCGATCCGATCTGATGTGCAGGGGCCTTACGGTTTACGATCAGACTCGTGGCCCATTTCGCAACCCCCGATTTCGTCATCTCGGACGTTTTTCCCTTCTTTCACTGCCCAGCCACTTATAGGCATGCCGTTGGGTGCCAGTCGCTAAGAGAGCGCCGGCGTGTTGACGTCATGGTGTCAGCTCCCCACAGCCGCCAGTGCCCCGGTTGGCTGAGGGCCCCCGGCATAGTAGTTTTCTCAGACAGCTCCTAACGTTGTCGATGTTCTCCTCCAATGTGGCATGCTTTGTGGAACGGCTTTCGGTGCAATGGCAGATCCGGTCGGTTACCTTTTATCTACTCGCTGTCACCAGCTTTCGGTGGCCTGGGTGGGGCTTTGCGTCGTCTAATTCCAGTCAGACTGGTTTCGAACCCACTACAACAGCTATGGATGCAGGGGCCGCCGTGACTCAGAGGCAGCGAGCTACCAACTGAGCCAACGACGCAACTTGGACCAGCAGTCATCTTACCTGAGATATTAAATAGCCGTAATACGTACATTGCAGCTATATTAACCTTCCTTACCGAAATCGAGCCGTACTATGACTGCTTGTAGTCTTACAACATGTGTAAACCTACCGAGTCACGTTAAATCGAACCGCCAACCCAGCGCATTATGGTACTTACACGCTGTGAGTCCGAGTATTCTAAGAAATATGCTTAAAAGGCCTACTACACTTGTTTATTAAAAAAGCAAAACAAATTTTAAAGTAGATATTGAAAGATTTATACTCAGCCTTTTGCATTCCAATATGTACTAGTGTTTGTACCTTCAACTGCAGCGATGCAAAGCTGGTGTCAAGCGTCGTTTGCTTAAACTGTGGTGGTGGAGAAACAGGCTGCCCTTGTTGTTGATGCGAATGCGACCCTCATCTTTCATTGAATGTAAAGACACAAAGAGTAAACTAGGCATCCTTTACATCACGTCATAGCAGCCCTTCTAG
This sequence comes from Sabatieria punctata, assembly GCA_030248155.1. NCBI lineage: Eukaryota > Metazoa > Nematoda > Chromadorea > Araeolaimida > Comesomatidae > Sabatieria > Sabatieria punctata. Next base: position 97,004 of record JASANB010004741.1, read on the forward strand.
CAAGAACAGGCACAGGAAAACCAAAAAAGAAGTCGGAAAACTTTTTCTTGCGCCTTCTGTTTTCTTCGCATCGACGTTCTAGAGTTGGCGCCCGGCGGATGCGAACCGGTGCGACTGGTTGCGAAGTTGCGACCGGTTGCGATGTTGCGAAGTTTAGTAGTTACCTATAAAACTACGGCAATTCGGTTTCTTCGAGCCGTTCGCACCGGCAGGTAACAGTGCGGGCGCTGAATTTTGTGCAATTGGCAGAACGTTTTCAGGCTGTGATACTTCTTCAATATCCTTTGTGCTTTCACTCACATCTCTTTTGGCCAACTCCGAATCGCCATGCCGAAATACTATCCCAAGAATCGGCCGATTCAGTTGTGGAAATCAATTATATTGACGATATCCCTTCAGATTGCAACGATTTCAACTCTTCAAACTGCAATGTGCTTTGCGCTTTCACTCACATCTCTACTGGCTAATTCCGAATCGCCATGCCGAAATACTATCCGGAGAATCGGCCGATTCAGGTGTGGAAATTGGTAAAACTGACGATTTTCCTTCCGATTGCATCGATTTCAACTCTTTCGGCTGTGATACTACTTCAATATGTTTTGTACTTTCACTCACATCTCTTTTGGCCAACTCTGAATCGCCATGGCGAAATACTATCCCGGGAATCGGCCGATTCAGATGTGGAGATCAATTAAACTGACGATTTCTTTTCAGATTGTAACGATTTCAACTCTTCAAGCTGTGATGCTTCTTCAATACGCTTTGTGCTTTTACTCACATCTCTCTTGGCCAACCCCGAATCGCCATGCCGAAATACTATCCCGAGAATCGGCCGATTCAGTTGTGGAAATTAATGAAACTAACGATTTTCCTTCAGATTGCAACGATGAATGATTTCAACTCTTGTAGCTTCGTACTTCTTCGATGCGCCCTGAGCAGCCACTCATATACTGTACATATACTGTATGTTCTAGCCAACTACGATTCGCTAAGCCGAAGTAATTATTCGGTTGTGGAAATTTGAAACTGACGATTTTCGTTCAGATTGTCCATATTTCCCCGATACACTCTCTCTACCCTGAATTTTTCAGGGTGCTTAGTTTACCCCCTAAAATATGTACCCCCTAAAATCTGTACCTCTAAATCTGTACCCCCAAAATTTGTACACCCAAAATGGTTTCTGAATTTTTTGCGCCCTGTTTTATTCATGATGCTATATTTGCCCCCCTAAATTTGACCCCTAAATTTCTTACCCCCCATTTTTTAGTCCGAAGTGTTTTGCTCTCTGATTTTTCGTACTTGTAACAGGGGGTCCGGGGTGTGCCAAAATACAAAGCGCAAAAAATTTCGGACCAAAAATATGGGGGTAAGAATTTTTGGGGGTACAAATTTTAAAGGGGTACGTACATTTTGGGGGCAAAGAAAGCACTCGGAAGAATACAACCTCATGTAACAGGGGGTCCAGGGTGGAAAAGGCATCTTGAAAAATACAGGGCGGAAGTGTTGAAGAAATGGGCAATTTTAAGGAAAAACGTCAGTTTCGGCGATTTCCACAACCGAGTCACGTCTTGGTCATGGGTAGTTTACGCTATCTAGTGTGTCACGGCGGCTTCGGCATCTGTGCTGTGAGAGAGGTTCTTTATGTGTTCAAAACCGGTCGAAGCGACTGGAAGTAGCCGACGCAAAGCCCAACCTAGACCAGTGACGGTAGTAGGTAAATGGGAACCGAACCGGCGCTGCCGTTGCACTGAATAGCAGGAAGGGGCAGGGTTGCCCAATTGAAAGGCTCTGAAAAGAGCGCGGGCTGTGCTGAGCTGTTCTAAAGGACAGTGGAACTAAAAACCAAAACGAAACAAACAAAACCAAATCGGCCGATTCTCTCCCAGATGGTGCTCGGTTTAGCGAATTGGAGCTGACCAGTACATGTGACTGGACAGGATGTTCAGGTGTATCGAAGAAGCACTCAGCTGAAAGAGGTGAAATCGTTGCAATCTGAAGGAAAATCGTTAGTTTCATTGATTTCCACAACTGAATCGGCCGATTCTCGGGATAATATTTCCGTATGGCGATTCGGACTTCGCCGGAAGAGATGTGAGTGAAAGCACAAAGCGCATTGAAGAAGCATCACAGCTTGAAGAGCTAAAATCGTTGCAATCTGAAGGAAAATCGTTAGTTTCATTAATTTCCATAACTGAATCGGCCGATTCTCGGGATAGTATTTCGGCATGGCGATTCGGGGTTGGCCAAAAGAGATGTGAGTGAAAGTACAAAACATATTGAAGCAGTATCACAGCCGAAAGAGTTGAAATCGATGCAATCGGAAGGAAAATCGTCAGTTTTACCAATTTCCACACCTGAATCGGCCGATTCTCCGGATAGTATTTCGGCATGGCGATTCGGATTGGCCAGTAGAGATGTGAGTGAAAGCGCAAAGCACATTGACAGCTTGAAGAGTTGAAATCTGTTGCAATCTGAAGGGATATCGTCAATTTAATTGATTTCCACAACTGAATCGGCCGATTCTCGGGATAGTATTTCGGCATGGCGATTCGGAGTTGGCCAAAAGAGATGTGAGTGAAAGCACAAAGCATATTGAAGCAGTATCACAGTCTGAAAACGTTCTGTCAATTGCACAAAATTCAGCGCCCACAGCGTTACCTGCCGGTGCGAACGGCTCGAACGGCTCGAACGGCTCGACGGCTCGAAGAAACCGAATTGCCAAAAACTACTGGACACGAATCGACCACCACGCCCGTTTCCACAGTAGGCCTACTTTCAAAGGGCCGTATCTTTGGAACCGTTCGACCTACAATCAATATAAATACATCTTTAGAATCGCCAACGCGTGAGGAATCCAATTCCGTGCTCAAATTGCTTCCATAGTGACCATATAAAAATTTCATTTTTTTCCATGGCGCAAATTAGGATTACCAAGCAACGTTGCGCAGATTAGAATTCAAATTCAACCAGAGCTCAAGCCCCTCTACAACTTTGGTCATGAAGCCCAAAACCCTCCGACGCATCCATAAGAAGTTATTCGCAAAGAAACTATAAATTCATTGAACTTAGAAACGGGCTGTAGTAATCCAGATGAGTGCGCTAATTGGAGTGATTGCACAGCAAACTGCCAATACAATAGGGCAGGGTCTCAATAACGAAGCAATTGTCGAGCAACACCCAGTATATTTTCAAGAAACATACTTTATATCACCACAGAGATACCATAAATAATAGCTCAGACACTGTACCATGAAAGCAGGACCATTTTAAAGGCATCTTTCCTTACAGTCAGGGACTACGCCCAAACTTAGTTATCTTGGCTTGCGCACTGGGCTTAATACTAGAAATAGAGAAATAGTGAACTTCTTGACCCCAGGTTTTTGCACAGGCGGTTGAAAAATTTAGTCAAGAATTCGGGTGAACGAGTGACTCTGCAGACAGGAAAGCTCAGACACGAGAATGTCCAGCAACTGGAAATCCTCTTCTAACAGCAACAAGACGGTTTCAACCATACATGTATTAGGGGGTTTGGGGGCGGTTATTGCCTGCTGGAAAGGCCAACCCCCTCACCCCCCCCCGCGAGACAGGTTAAGGGACCCCTCTACCCGACCCAAAAATACAAGTACCAGTAGTGGCTCCAGGACTAACAAACTGGCTCAGAAATCACAAATTTTTAGCTTAAAATTCGCTCGAAAAGCCTTTGGAAACCGAATTGAGCTTTTCCACTGCTAATATTTAAGAGAAATCGGGGTTTTTGGACGCCAATTTTGTGATTTTTTGCTTGTTTTTAGCTCTAAAACGCTATTTGACAGCTTCAAATAGCGATTTTTAGCGTTTTTAGCATCCCTACTGAAAAAACGTTTTCAAATATTTTTCACATTGGTTGCAGTTTCCTCACCCTTGTTGGTCAGGGAATTTTGAGTTTGGTCATGGAAAAGTCAGGGAAAGGTCAGGGAATTTTGCTATCCAAAAGCCGCACTAACCCTGTCTTGATTAGCAGGGTATTTTCAGCGCAAATAATACACAGGGGCCATAAAAAAACAACCACGCAGATTTTTTACTGTAGCAAACGCAAAACCGCAATCAATTTCAATCAATCCTGCTTTAAATGAAAGATGAATAAATTCTTGAAAGATTGATGAAACTTGTATTAAGATACTCTGCTTAGTTCCTGAATTAGTTAATTGCTCTCAAAGTCAAAACAGAGATTTTGGCAATGCACAAACAGAGATTTTGTATCCCCCTGTACTTGTAAGATTAAAATCATCAAACTTTGACTCAAATCAATTGCGGCAGTCTGTTTATGCGAAGTCCGACAGAAGCATGCAGACAGAAATGCTTTTTTGATCGCGAACACTGTATTTTCGATCATATTTACGGTGTACCTGAATCTGACCCCTGGGTGTCTTGCAAAATGAAGCTGAACCAGAAATTAAATTTTAGGGACACCTGAACCTACATAGACTTACCTGAAATTATGGAGTACCTACCAACTGTAGGTAAAACTCTGTTCTTTTCTTATGCAACGGCATTTTGGCAATGAGAAAATTGGCAAATGTTTTTACAAACAAACACGTCAAAGTTTTGGCAAAAGACTGCGGCTGATTGTCGTAGGTATTATTTGTTAGTTTACTTTGCTACTGGTATGTCGGTTGGAGAAGAATTATTAGTAGTTAAAGTTCAGAGTGTGCGTGAGCAAGAGGCAATGTCTGTGCATAACGGTAAAGTCGACCACTGTCTGGCCTTGGTAGGCACTCATCCCGAACTGCTGTTAGACGACCGAATCGTGGCAGTCAACGAGCGCAGGTTTTCCAGTCCGGACGAGTTGGCTCAGCTGCTCTACCGAGAATCGAAGACACCGTTTGAACTGACAGTGGCGCGGGCGGCCAGCCACGCATCTGGTGAAGGCGAGCGATTGGTGGTGGAGCTAAAGAAGAAGTGGGGACAACGGGTCGGTCTGGGCTGTGTGCAACAGGGTCCACATGTGCTAGTGAGCAGCTTGCGTGGAGTGGCCGGCGCCAGCCAATTGCAACCGGGCGACCACGTAGTAGCCATTAACCAGAAACGCATCTCTAATCTGCAAGACCTGCGCCAGGCAGTTAACGACAGTGAGAAACGACTGGTGCTGCAAGTGATCCGACCAACTCAAAAGCAGGAGGACGAACAAATACAACGCATTACTGTAACACTGACCAAAAGCAAGGATCAAAGTTTAGGACTGATCTGCCAGAAACGCGACGGTAAAGTAGTGGTGAGCGCGGTGCAAGACGCGACGAGGGCCAGTCAGTTCCAAGTCGGAGACGGAATAGTGAGCGTCAACGGCAAACTGGTCACTTCGTTGGCAGAGCTGGTGAGGATAGTTAAGCCTGAAGAAGCGCTGACACTAGAACTTGAGCGCAGAGTCAGTCAGTCGTCGGAGTCGCACCAAGTAGAACTGACACTGGACTGCGAGAAAGGAGAGCCGATCGGCGTTTTCCCTGACGAATCACTCAAGATCGTGCGTATTCAGCCGGGCAGCGTTGGCGCCCAGCACTTCCACATGGGCGACATAGTCAAAACGATCGGCCATTGCTCGGTGTTGGACGTGAACGACTTCTTTGACAGCGTGGAGAGGGCGCCGCGACCACTGCACATTGTAGTCGACCGGTCGATACTGAGGGAGTCCGAGCAGAAACTGAAGCAATTACCGGCGCACCTGGAGAACTTGGTGCAGAGACACAGCGGCTTCGAGTACCTGCTGCTCAACGTCGACTTCGACGAGAACAGCGAGCGCTCGTTTGGCCTGGCCTTGGCTAACACCACGCACAACAAAGTGCTCATCACCGGACTGAAGCAAGGCAGCGTGTCGGCCGACCACTTCAAGGTCTTCGACAGAGTGGTGGCCATAAACGGAACGCCCACCACCGACGAGAACGTGGCCAAGTCCTACATCTGTGCTTCTGGCGGAAAGTTCCAGGTCAGTCCCACTCAATCTTTGAGCTGGTGGCATTTTGCGAGAAAGTCAGCTTAGGTGCCGAAGAGAGCCGGCAAGTAGGGTCGTCTCGCGTATTTGGCTGATATTTTAAAAATTATGTTAAAATAGAGCTAAATCGAAGACCAACGGTGCATGCCCGCCCAATAGCAACCCCATGAACGGACGCTACATCCTCTCAAAATTGGGTCGACGGATTTTCGGGCTCATTTTCTGGTGTCTGACAGTCTCCATTCAAACGATCACCCTTCATTCGTTTCTTAAGCTAGGATCCCGACTCGCATATTGTTTTGTAGGTTTTCCAGTGGGCTTTTATATTCTGGTACTCCCGTTTCCAGACCATAGCTGTTTATCAGGATATTCACCGAACACTACGAAATTGCCACAAAATGCCACTTCATTTTTTTCGAAAAATCTTTATAACTTTTTCTGTAAAGGCGCTGCCAAGCTAATGTTTTAACAAAAGTTAGGTATGAGCTGGCCAAACAAACTGAGTCTTAGTCTTAGTTAGTATACAATTCGATGCAGTGTGGGCAGGCATGCACCGTTGCTCTTTCGATTGAGCTCTATTTTAACATATTTTAATATCAGCCAGATCCGCGATATGACCCTACTTGCCGTCTCCTGACTTTCTAGCAAAATGCATCTTAAATACTGTACGTAGTTTTAGGCGGTGGTTGAAAGGCCAGTAATAGCCGAGACTCAAATGGCACTGAAACGCGAATACGAACAGTGCCAGACAATGAAAAAGACGCAACAGCAAGCAAGTGCGATGCCGAAAGACGTGCAGGAGATCGTAATGAAAGAGAGCGCTAGACGCAAACAAGGAGTGAAGCCAGGTCCTTCAGCACTCGCCAAATCTGGGTCCTCACAAACTCGCAGAAAACTAACTTGGCACGGATCTCACACCGAAGTACAAATACAAAGTGATGTTCCGGCGGGCAAACGACTACGCAAACTTTAATGTTATGATTTAGCGCGATCGATCCATGTTACAAAATCAATTAACTAAGTACCTGTACTGGGCTCTTATCTGTTCGCAAAATTAAACTAATATGTAAAATAGTTAGCAAATCAAAACATGTAGACCCGTCTTTACAAACCTTTCGCCCAACATTTATAGACAGGTCTGAGTAGACACAGTAATGTTTGTATAAATCGCCCGCTATCAATGTAACCGAAAAGGAACACAGTTCAACTACTTTTCACTACATATATATATGTAACAGTGAATATGAAAATTAGCTAATCCATTTGATTCAAGAAACATTACGATACAGTACTATTCAGCGAGAAAGCGATAAACATTTTGCAGAAGACAACAAACAAAATCATTAAGAGCTGATCATTTCTGCTACTCATAACTTTTGATTATTCCAATTATCACTTGGCCACGATCACTTACATCCTCGCTCATCCCCAATTGGTACGAAAAGGCTTTACAGGCAAATTTCATCTAGAATAAGCCTCGGCACTAAAAAGCTTTGAACTAAACATACTAAATTACAAAGACGCCTGGCGGAAGGTTTTTGAACTTGACCATTGTGATGGGCTGCTCGTAATGAGGCTGGTTTGTGTAAGGGTAATAGCAGAAGTTGATTCCATTTTTGGGATAATACTCCACCTCCACTCCTTTTTCGTACCACTTCCGGCCGCCACATGGTAGACCCCAAAAAAGCTGTTGAACACACGTCCAACCGCTATCTACTTGCCACTGGAAGCACACTTGCCGTCCCACAAAGCCAACACAGAGTAACCTTACAAACGGGTAACAGCGGACGAACAAGCGTCTGTACCAACAGTTCTTCGGCGACTTAATTTTCTGTGGCAACTCAGGGTGACTCAACACGAACTGCAGCCAGTCGGCTTTGATCAGAGCCGGCAAAGAGGACACCAGACTTCCATTGTAACCACTGGTCATGCCTGGGTAAATCACCGGCTGCCAATCCAGCAACTAAACGGAATTCGCATGAACTGAGTTTTCCTGACCGGTACCTGAGGTGACACTGAACTAACACCATACACAGTGTGTCTCACCTGAATCGTCGACTGAGACCATGATATATTATACAGTATAGGTAAAAATGTTTTTGGCCTTCGCTGAATTCCTTCTCCATCAGTTCTTTACCAATTGTGTTGAATTTTTCAAGATTTCCTAACGAAAAATTGGGTATTGTGCAAGTTTGGCATAAAATGGAAACTTTTGCTGGTTCCGTTGACCGAAACCCAAGACAGAGGGACACACTATTACATGCAATGTTAACTGTGCATTTACAGGTCTCATAACAAGTCGTATTTGCGATTACAACATACGGTTAATACTGAAATTACGATTAAAGACACGTACTGAAGGATTTGTATATACAGTATAGATAAAAAAAATGTCCCATCGCTTTTTCGGCCTTCACTCAAACGTTTCGTTCTCAGTCACTTCTTTACCGATTTGGCTCAAATTTTCAGCAAAAATTAACAACATGGTTGGCTAAATATTCTGCAAGTTTAGTGCCAAAATTCCGACTCATACTGGTTTTATGACCCGAAAACTAGGAATGAGGGTGGTCCACGCAAATTTATTTTTTTTCGGTAATACAAGGAGTACAGTCCTGAAACTTGCAGGAATGATTGGTGTTGCTACTGGGCATAACATACTAAGCCGGCAGCCCTGTAGCTCAAAGGGCACTAAAATGGGGGAATTTCAAAAACATGAGTGAAAATCCCATAGTTAAGAAATCTGCACCTTCTAGAATCAAAGCACTCAATCTGTTGTTAATCAACATAGATTGTAGCAGGAAGTTCGACAAATAAATGAACCTGATATTTAAGCTCTGTCCCACACCATAGTAACCATCCCTGCAGCGTTTTTTGAAAATTGAAAATCTTTAGAATCGTAATTTTGCCGGTTTTACGAAGAAAAGTCATATTTTGTCATGTTTTTGAAATTCCCCCATTTTAGTGCCCTTTGAGCTACAGGGCTGCCGGCTTAGTATGTTATGCCCAATAGCAACACCAATCATTCCTGCAAGTTTCAGGACTGTACTCCTTGTATTACCGAAAAAAAATAAATTTGCGTGGACCACCCTCATTCCTAGTTTTCGGGTCATAAAACCAGTATAAGTCGGAATTTTGGCACTAAACTTGCAGAATATTTAGCCAACCATGTTGTTAATTTTTGCTGAAAATTTGAGCCAAATCGGTAAAGAAGTGACTGAGAACGAAACGTTTGAGTGAAGGCCGAAAAAGCGATGGGACATTTTTTTTATCTATACTGTATTTCGGCCTTCTACAATGTATCTGTTCAGTAATTATTGTTTTTGGTGCACATTTTTAGGAAACTCTCTTCATTTGGTGCTGAGACCCATTTCTTTTGTTGTGTTGTGTACTGTATGATGCCAAAGCGCCACACTGTTCCGCTCTCACCTTCTTCTACCAAGTCTTCTCGTCGCACATCCAAGCCCAAGCCCACTAAGTTACTCGCTCTCGCTCGTCCTCTACCTCCTCTCTCTATTCCTGCTGATAAACTGGCCCAGATTGAGCCATCACCAGCACAAAACCACCTGGGCGTGTCCGTGCAGCGCACTTTGTCATCTACATACATTGTACTACATGTACTGTACGTCTAAAAATAACCACTGTCCTACTGGTCCTTTTCGTGTTTCCGCTCTTGCTTTGTTGTCGCTTGTTAACGGGAATTAGAATAAATGTAAGCACCCTCGGTACCGCCCTGGCGCCCTATAGTTTTCCGGCTCACCAATCCTTGTGCGTACAGATTCAGGTACGGTTATTGAACAATACGTACTTTTGACAGATAGGCTGCCTCGGAGGCGAGAGGCGGAATTTTCATGCCAAAGTTGCAAAACACGTACTTCGCATACGGACAAGGGCCGGGGCCTGAAGCGGTGCGGTAAAATCCTCGCCGGTTATCCCTATCGACGACTATACCATAGCCGAAAATGTTTGCGCTTTTTTTAGCAAAATAGGCAATTTTACAGTGTTTTTTTGGACTTTTGGGACCGAAACGACCACAACCCCCTTCCAGATTTTTCGGTGTCTATGTATCCATGCCAATGAATGCTGAAAATTTTAAGCCAAACAGGTAAAGAAGTGATCGAGAACAAATGGCCCGAGTGAAGACCAAAAAATCGATGGAACACCTGTTTGTATGATGTAAGTTGCACCGGTACCATTCCTCCTATATCTCATAAAGCCAGAATCTTCAAGCTCACCTTGTTTACACGAATTGCTACACAAGGCTCTCCAGCAGCATAGCCAAAACCCGTGTGTCTGCAGTTTGAACCACTGAAAGAAAGAAGCGACTTTCTGTCAGTCAAGACACTGTGTCGTCTGAAGGACAGTTAGTGCGTACAAGCACCTACTGTACTTCAGCATCAGCTCAGCATATGTAATGTACGTACATGCATCTGCACGGTCCAAATCCCTCGTCCACGTCGTCACTGAAGACGGGTACTTGACAAGCGATGTCCGAGTCAGCCGTGTGGTCTTTGCCGCATTTGGGATTGCCTTTCGTTCCTCCTTTGTAGCGTACATAGCCTGTAAACAATCATATCAGACCTGCTTCCTGGCTGAAGCACCAGTAATACCGTCTCGAATGGTATTTCGAATATTGGTAATGTAATATACGTAACTGGCGTCGCCCGAGTTTTTCTGCTGCAGGTACACAAAGTTGAGCTCTTTTAATGTCGACTGTTTCAGATCGATTGGACGAGGTCGTACTCCCATACCTACAGTACATACAGCACACCAGTAGCACAAGCACAATAATTGCTAGCCAATTATTGGCACTTACTGGGCGAATCTCCAATCAAGGCCTCGCGTCCGTACCAGGTTGGATAACGACCTGACATAGTTATCAGCAAGACACATAAACACGGTCCAGCCACGGCAAAGACAAGCACCGAGTAAAAGGTGAAGTAGAACAGAAACAACTGCCCTGCAACACAATGCAACTCCTGTGCGCAGTGTTGGACTTGCTTTTAGATTCACAATCAGACAATTTGCGGTATAAAGCAACAAGCGTACAAATTTGGGGCCGATTTGACAAAAGGTTTGCGGAAAAGACAACCAAAACGTTTGTTTCTATTCTGTTCAGACCACACATTCAATGGAGCTGTGGTTTCTGTCGCCACCGACTATCCTGGACCGGAAACTACCTCCCCTAGACCATCTTTCCTACCCACGGGATTTTTCTGGGACGCTATTTTCGGCGACCAGCTATTTTGCAATTTCAGACAAGATAATTGCCTGTAAAAATAGCCATTTCACAGTAGTTGTATTTGAACACAGATAAACGCATATTTCCACTTTTTAGCCCGAACTGACATGGGCAAAGGCCTTACCCCTCAGGCAGTCTCTACCTTCCCTCAAAAATTTTTGGAATAATTTTGTGTAAAAAATACAATAACAGTAAGTTTAATAACTACCATACTGTATATAAAAACTCGAAATAGCAACTTTAACCTATTTTAATGAAAAATTAGCCCAAAAATTTAACTTTTTGGCATACCATCTACTCAACTCCATCCTCACCCGCCCGTCAGGGTTTCAAAATTGGCAACCGTATCTGGCCCAACTTTTTAGCGATTGTAGTATTCCACCCCCTCGTATTGGGTTCATACCCTGGAGCCGGGCTCTCAGACCGCCAGCGTCTTTCGGCCGATGACGTACACAGTATGGTTGAGAGACACTATGTATCTACTACTTACCCCAAGATTTAGGTGTTCGCAAGAAAATTTCCCCTTTGTCTTTGTTATAAATGAATTTAAGAAATCTCTTGAAGCGCGGTTCCTTTGCCACTTGTTTTTGTTCGAGTATGGTCGGTTTTGTTGTTTCGCCTTCTCCGTCTTCCGCTTGTTTGGCCGTCGTCTCTTCCGCTTCATCTTGCGAAATGCTTAGCTGAGTACGGTCGCTCTCCCCTCTGCTCTCGAGCAGCTCTGTCTGTGGGAGCAGACTGGAAAGCAAACAAAAGAGGCATTCTTAAACTGCACCTTCACTCACTGACTGATGCTTTCTTGAGTGCCCGATTCAGGCGCAGTCTCTGACGACGGTTGTTCCATGGCAGAGAAACTCACCACACTCACCTCTCACCACCACTTCCGGCTAGCTGTCACGCGCACCAACGCACAAAATTAACATAAATTGCGTTTCGCCAGATTGCCACAGCAGAAAGAAATCTGCTTGCTACACGTACGCCACACCCTCTTTGTGCGACTTGGACGCTAATATTAAATGCAGATGCAACGTGCCTGCCTAATTATGCATTCGTATGTAGTTTTTGCAATCGATCGATCTTTCAAAATTTGCCTTCCTACGATCGGTTACAAAAAGTTGGCTAAAATACGTAGGACAATTCATGTCAGCTTCATTCATCTGTGAGACCTCTTTCAGCAAGTGGTGCGTTTATCTCAATTCTACCGAAAAACTTCCAAAGACCTATATATAAATTGATGTCACTTGTGGGAGAGAAAGAAAATAAATCAAACTAAAGTGAATCTCGGCACAGCAACACTATAAACTCAAGTGCCTACTATGGCTGTATACTTTCTCGACTATATAGACAAGTATAGCTACCCATAATAATACCTGTCAGACGAAAAACAAGCCAAGTTAAAGCCCCGCCTGTTTTAGCAGCAACCATAACCATCTGTTAAAAAATATGCAATGGAAAAATCATATACAATGAAGCAAAACGGTCAATGAATTCGGTTCGCATACAGACCCTTGAAAAGGCCTCACATAGGTTTCAGTTAACGAATTAACATCGAAAGCCACAATGTGGTAACAAGACAGACGCTGCATTTCTGTAGGAATAACAAAACGGCCAGACTGGTGACTGGAGGGAAACGCCAATACTTGATCTGGAGACCTATGCAAGGACAGAAGAAAATAGAGCAATCCGTTGAGTAGAAACAAAGGCACCGGTTGAGATGCGCCGGTGTCGGCACCGACAAACGGGTGTTTGATGAGAGGCCGCCATTTCTGCTCGGTCGGCCCGGACACTTGGAAAAGGTCCTCGAGCAAATGCCCTGCCAGTTCTTGGCAACAGGACTGCTTGGTGCGCTCAGAGAAGTTCGGGTCGAACACACTGAGACGAGTACAGCCGAAGCTGCTGTCCACCAGGTAAACCTTGGACTGGTGAGCGAACAGTCGTGCCGGCAGAGAAACACCAACACAGTCGTGTCTGCCGTCCGAGAGATGCGCGGTACGCACCGACATAGGTAGAGTCATATTCAGCCTTGTCCACTCGTTCAACGCATAGCTGAACTGATACACATTTCTCGAGTCGTGAAACAGCAGTGTCTGTCGGTCGGTCAAAACCTGTCCCCAGAACGAACGCAGTTTGCAGTCTTTGCAGAAATCGTCTTGATCCACAGGCAGATCGCTCCATTGGGTCCACTCGCTGGTACGCAAATCCAGCGACCACATGTCACTGAGGGGCTGTGCCATCTGTGCGTCACTGAATCCGCCAGCCACAAACAAAGCGCCGGCATGAATCCAACATTGGTGCAGAAATCTTGGACCTGGCATCGCCGACACCTACAACAGACGGGCTGGGTTCAACAGCACGACACTCAATTCGAGCAATACTTTCGAGCGATTAACTGGCCAAACGAAAAAAGTTAATCAGTCAAGAGAGACCGGATTCCTAACAGACAGTATAAACTGGCAACTTCTCTGACCAATATAAGACAAACCCACATTAATCCACCGCTTTCTCAAACAGTCATATCTGAAGACCCCGTCAAGCACAATTCGATCAGTTTCTGCTTGACTACTTGCAACAGCACCGCCAGTCAAGAATATGCAGCAGTGGTGAGAGCACAAACCAACTCCAGATGCCCGCAGGTTTGTGCAGTTGTCGAACGGCAAAGCCAAGCCGTACTCCAGTTTCTGCGGGTTCAACTCGGTCACTCGCAAAGCTGTCTCACCAAGTAACTCATCTGAAACTATATCAAACCAAGTGCTAAGACGGCAGTTTGATGGCAGCGTTGTCATTATTTTCATCATCTCATCACCGATATTTTTCGATAATCCCGAATGAAAAAAATTGACTTTTATAGGATATTTTGTCTTCATTCACTACGTATGTCTCATTGTTCACACCACTGATCGCAAACACCGATTTTCCAAGCAGAGGACAATGATTAAACCCAGATTAAGTTATGCTGCTGCTACTACAGTCAGGCACTTAACGCCGCATATGGTATAGGCACCATACGGTCCCCACGTTCGGACACTGTGGTGGTACAGTAAAACCTCCCTCCGTAAATGGGATGATTTTTGGGGTTACCTACAAAATTTCTTTTTGAGCAAATTTTTGCGATTTTTTCAATTTCAGACACAAAAATTGCAAAATCGCCTGCAAATCAGCACTGTTTAGCTGTATTTCAGCCAAAATTAGCGATTTGTGACGAATTTAAGCCAAAAAAGAGCGATTTTTTTCGATTTTTGAGCGTCTTTTTAGTGCCCAACCCCCCAATTTTGGCTCAGACCCCCCCGGCCGACGCCAGACCCCCCTAACTGCCCCTCCCCCATTCGGCGGATGACCTGTTACATGTATGACCTACATAAATGGGAAATGGAATGCCACAGTGGCACAGACAGGCTAGTTTAACCTGCGAAATATTTACCGACCAGTAGTTTAGTGTCATATTTTGATTGCATTAAACAACATCCACAACAAATGAGCGGACTGTCCAGTAGATTCCAGCTTGGCTTACGCTCAGTCCTAGGCTTTGGTTCAAGCTGAGGCTTTGGTTTGTAGGTTCAAACTTAGGCTTAGACTTAAAAAAAGACGATACTGGGCACAAACCAATACATGGTATGGTGCCAGAACCAAAACCAGAATGGTCACAGTTGTTAGGATCAAATTTTTTTAAAAAATTGTTTAAAATAAAATTTTTTGAAGGCTTAAAAACTTTTTTTTTAAATCAATAATTCAAATTGGGTCAAAAAGCCCGAAAATTTACATACATACATGCAATTTTTGGTAAATTCTTAGCCAACATTTTTATCTAGCAACCATCTTTTGCACTAAGCTTAACAGCGACTACTTAATAAATCCTTCCTTAAGATTCACCTATGTAATAGAAGTACCTCTAAAGGCAATTTTTGGTGAAATTATGCAGTTGTAGGCATACATGGGCCGGAAAAATCCGGAGGGGGGTAGGGGGTTGGAGACCTCGGGGGGGGGGGGGGCAAAAAAGGCAAAAAAAGCCAATTTTGCCTTAAATAAGCGAAACTTTCCTCCCTCCGGGAGGGGGGTGGGTGGGGGAGGGAGGGGTATGGCCGGCCGAGGGGGGTATGGCCGGCCGAGGGGGAGGGGTATACCCCCCTTACCCCCCGGCCCATGTATGGTTGTAGGCAGACATGGGCTAGCATTTCGGCTGATGGGGGGTAGAATTTTCAATTCCTGAGGGGGGCTGATGGGGGGTAGGAGCGCCTGATGGGGGGCTGAGGGGTGGTAAGCCAAAAAGTCCGATTTTTGGCGAAAATCAGGGTTTTTTGGCTTATTTTTCATTAAAATAAGTTAAGATTAGCTATTCTGAGCTCATTTACGCCTATTCCAGGCATATTTTTATCATAATTTTCTATACAAAATTCTTCCAAAAATTCCTGATGGGGGTAGCGGCCGGCTGATGGGGGGTAGATCAGAGCCTGATGGGGGCCAACCCCTCTCAGCCCCCCCCCCTTTGCCCATGTCTGGTTGTAGGCAGTGTCAGACATGGGCAAGTATTTCGGCTAATAAGGGGGAGGAATTTTCAATTCATGAGGAAGGGCTGAGGGGGGTAGGAGCGCCTGAGGGGGGCTGAGGGGTGGTAATCCAAAAAGTCCGATTTTTGGCTAAAATCAAAGTATTTTGGCTTTTTTCATTAGAATAAGTTAAAATAAGCAATTCTGAGCTCATTTACACCTAATCCAGACATATTATTATCATAATTTTCTATACAAAATTGTTGCAAAAAATTCCTGAGGGGGTAGCGGCCAGCCGAGGGGGGTAGGTCAGAGCCTGAGGGGGCAACCGCCTCAGCCCCCCTTTCCCCATGTCTGGGCAGTGTAGGCGTTTTGGATCTGGTTTGTTAGCTGACTTGAGGCCCATTACTGGAGTCGTTGTAAGTACCTGTACTAGCACGCCGGACACCGCTTAGGCGATTTTCAAAACAATTTTTAATTAAAACAAATTTTACCTACTACTTTGGAAATCCTTTGGAAACCGAATTTTCCGTTTCCACTGCTGATGTTTGAGAAATCGGTGTTTTTGGGCCTTTTTTATCGTTTTTTGCTTTCTAAAACGCTATGTGGCAGCTTAAAATAGCGATTTTTGGCCTCCTTACTGAGAAAAACGTGCTAAAAACGCATTTCCAGGCGTTTTGGAGCTTTTTGAAATTTTGGACCCCCTCTGGGCGGAACCCCGTCGACCCCCTACCTGACAGAAAACTCCCCTGCCCCGGGTCGGCAGGGCCTGTTACATGTATGCATAGCCGATAAAGAACACTAACCGTGTGTTTGGAACAAAACTATGGTGTCGTCAACCTCAATGGCAGCGTCTTGCGACTGCGTGCGTGGACTGGGGTGGCAGGTGGCCAGAGTGGCTAAATGGATGGGAACCACTCGTCTGCAGCCAAAGTCTGTTTCGAGCGTTCCTTGTCTGAGGTCGTTGTACATGTCCAATAAAAACTTGGAGAATGCAGGCAGCTTCCTAGCGTACGGTTGTGCATTGCAGAAGTCCAGGAGTGCATCGGCTGCGAGCGAGTTGAAATCTACACACTGTTCAAACAGCTCCACCAATAATCTGTCGCTTTGCTGTTCGTCTTCAACATTGACAAAGACCCAGTTGAGCAAGGCATCCATTACGAGAGCTTCTCTCACTCCATTTTCAGTGTTCAGATTTTCGTCACTTAACAGTTCTAAGAGCCAGTTGTAGGACAAGGCAGAAAAAGAGCAACTGCTGAGCGCAGGAAAGGTGTTTAGGACGAGGCTTTTGACATAAGCGGTCGACTTGAGCAGTCCTTTGTCCACAGCGAAAACCAACTGCACCACCAAGTCAGAGCAGTTGGCACCGCAGGTGGCAGAGACCAATTCGACAAACAAGTCGTCCAACACCGACCGAAGCGAATCTATTTGAAACCTGAAAGAAGAGCAGTGCATTGACCGAGAGACAGTCAGTTAAACCAACGGTAGTGCCTGTCAGCCAAAGTGACAAAGTAGCGCACGTTATCAACGTCCAGTCCTGCTTCTGCGGCCGCCTGAGCCGGTGGCAGCTGGCGCTGGTGACGGTGTCTGGCGTAGCCGACCAGCACTTGGCCGTGACACACCGGCACGTCGCTCAAATCCACCTTTCCCGTCAGCCGTTCGCACATCTCGTGCTCGAACAAAGCGTAAAAATAGGGAGACAAGGCCATTATGCTCGAGCGCTCGCACACAACGCTGACAGAGTCTTGTTCCTCGCCACCCCCGAAATGCAACTCCACCAGTTCCTCACACATCTGCAACAGCCACACAGCTTACCTGACCAACACCTTACCGCCCGACCTCCTCAGTAGCTGGGGCACACATGAGCCGTAACACTGAGGGTGGCCCACCCTTTTTGGCCACATAGGTTGGTAAATAAATATAAAAAAGCATAAATAACATACAGGTACTTGTACTAGGGGTTTGGGGGTTACCCCCTCACCCCCCTGACCCAAAAATACAAGTACTAGTAGTGGCTCCCAGTTCTAACAAACTGGCTCAGAAATCACTAATTTTACCCTAAAATTCGCTTGAAAAGCCTTTGGGAACCGAATTTGGCGTTTCCACTGCTGATATTTAAGAGAAATCGGTGTTTTTGGAAGCCCTTTTTGTCATTTTTGCTTGATTTTAGCTCTAAAACGCCATTTGGCAGCTTAAAATAGTGATTTTTAACGTCCTTACCGAAAAAACGTGCTAAAAAAAACGCATTTCCAGGCGTTTTGGAGCATTTTTAAATTTGGGACCCCTCATCTGGGCGAAACCCCCCCCCCCGACCCGACCCCCCCCTCCCCCAGGTCGGCCCGGAGCTGCTACATACATGTATGATAAATAAATACACGAACTTTTGGATGGGGTGTAGCTAGGGGGAATCAGGAACCGATCTCAAACAGAAGTTAATAATTTAATCATAATTATAAATTAACAAGTTTTATCGATTATTTTTTTGCAAAATTCCCAAAGTTCAAAAATCGATCAAGCATGATCATTCATGTTATAGGTACAGGCTATCATTTAAAAGCCCTTTTTACCTAAGGAATCTAATGATCGCTATATCAGTATAGGGCACAGGGAGCCAGTTTTGCCAAATATAAAAGTACCTACCTCTAGAGACGCATCAGTATAGGGCCAAGGACATGGTTAAACGTCGGCACCTTCTTGTGGGTGTCCTCCAATATTTACTGTGGGCTATTGGTGCGAGCTGCAACAAACCGTAGCCCAAACCAAACGGCGCCGTCCACTCCGAGTTTGCGCCAAATTCAAATCGCTCAAGTACCTACCTACACAGTGCCTAAGTCTCCCCCTACCATTCATGCCTCCCAGACCCTACACCACGTCGACCATGAAGCCAGGAGATGATGATCACTGGAATGGAACGTTGAAGTGGAATGGAATGGCCATGATAATGGCTGGAATGGCAAATTAGACCGTCAAAAAGCTCAAAACGCATCCTGCAACTATTCACTAGACTGCATGTGTCACTACCCCAGCGGAACAGGCGTAGACTAACACTTTTATTTGAATTACATAGAATTACATAACGGATACACTTATGTAAGCTTTTAGGCTGAACTTGGTCCCACGTTCACTGGACAAAATTTAAAAGTACACATTTACACAATGTACTGTATGCTGTACAAAACTGCAAGCAGAAATACTACGTACTGCAGGGTGTCCAACAAATGATAACATTTCTTTTTGCTGCCACTTCCGCAAATGTTGACCAATGGTGAAATTTGGAACATACATGCCACTTAACACTTAAGGGTAGTTATAGTTAAAGGCGCTTACAGTAGTGCACCATATACAGAGTGTCTAAAAACAATCGAGCAGATTTTTAGTGGAGCAACTGTAAATCTCAACCGATTTCAATGAATGTTTTTTGAACGAAAGACAAATAAATTCTTGAAAGATTGATGAAATTTTTGTCATGATACTCTGCTTTAGCTCCAGAGAATTTGTCCTCAAAATCAAAACAGATTTTGGCAATGAACAATAGCGTTTTTTAAATATTCCGTGACATACATACATACTTGGTTACTTCACCGGTAAAAATCTGCTGGGTTATTTTTTGGCACACCTGTACTTACAGTATGGCCAAAACATGTCCATCCGTTTTTCGAACTATACTGATACGATAGATTCTCGATCATTTTTATTATCGAGTTAACTCAAATTTTCAGGATTAATTAAAAAGATAACTGGATAGATAATATTCAAGTTCGGTGCCAAAATTCTGACTAGCTCAGGTTTGATGAGCCGAACACTAAGATTATTTATTTATATACTGCTGGGCAAACGATAGGCAGGCATTAACTAGCAGACAATACTGATTGCTGACGATGAAAAAGTCTATCTATTAAACTTGTGAAAATCACCTTACCATCCAAATTTTAAAACTTTAGTCAGACAAGCAAAAGCTGACGCGCCAGACACGGCCGGGTTGGATTTTGGGGGCTAATTTTAATGCCCGGCAAGCATGCCTCACCTGAGCGGCCCGGCGCCCCGGGCCAGACGCCATGCCGTGCCCGAAAAAAAGGTGCCCGTGCACTGTTGCCATGTAGGTAGCTGCTTTAGTAACCTTTCCGGCTTTAGAATTACTGACCACGTCTGGTGTCGTCTAGACGTGTTATTCATGTGTCATGTTATTTATAGATAACTGCGTCTGGTGATTAGTAGATCGTGGGCGGTGCGGCAGTAAAGCTTGCTCCAAAAATCTCTCTTTATGTCTGGGTCTCTCAGACGGTCTCGCTCAGCTACATTCACAGCACAACATGCACTGATAACTGGGGGTTGAGCTGGAGCTTGGCCTCTCTTATGGCGCTCACACGCGACATAGAGTCACAAAGGCCAGAGCAACTCTTGGATGTTTGTGCAGGACAGTGCGCGGATTTTTTTCTCGTCACAGCAATTTCTAAAGTGCCAAAAAGAGGATGAAGCTATAGTACACTGACAAGATATGTATGACAACAACACATTCACTTTTCAAATAAACAAGAACGTTTAACTTTTGTCGTCAAACTGATTTGGTTCGATGGATGGAAACGTTTTGAGTGACGCATGTCGGAGCCGTACTGATCAACCCACACACTGTGCAAGGAGCTAGTATTGTGCTTGACAGAACATGATGCCGTTAAGTTGGTGTAACTCGTTCTGATCACCAGAATCGATTGGAATTCTGTCGTCATAAAGGGTTGGTGCCTACACATCAACCGTTAAATTTGCATACTTCTGCGGGTAACAAAGATGGACCTGCAGAATGATTACTCCAGTCCCAACGATACAAGACACGAAGAAAAGAACCAGAAAGAATCTGTCGATGACCATTGCCACAAATTTCCAGTCTTCCATCACCTGCAAACATGATGTTATCTGTGTACCTACCTGGTACGAAGGACGGGTATTTCTGGCACCTTTTCCTCAGACGTTTCCTGTTTCAGATGCGTAGCAATGAACTGAATGCCGTGCAGTAGCTTATGTGCATCTGACTTGATTGAATCTTGTGCCTTTCCGCAGCAACTGTTGTCTATGTCAGTCTTCCGGCAGTCCACCAACTTGTGCGCGTGGCGTTCCCACGTCATATCGATTTTCTCTTGTTGTTTGGTGAAGTCTTCGCTGGTGAGTCGCAGATTGTCGTCATATTCGTAGTTTGAAGGTGAGATGTCGTCAAGATTAGAAAAGTGTTTCACGCTTGAGCCGCCCAGTCGTGCAAAGACCATCTGGCCTTCGGAGAATTCGCAGCCGATGCGATGTGGATGGGTGTCGAGAGGACGGGTCATAAAGAGCATCTTTGGTAGACGCTCCAGAAACCAGCGACGCACGAACGATGACATGGTGTGCGTGCACGGCGAGCGGAAATGAAAGTTGATCACAATCTGCAACACGTGCGTGTTGGGAAGGAAAAGATGCCTCTTATCGGACTCCTACAACAGTGACGCAGATTGACAAAGTGACCATGACCATTGTGAAGAGCAGATATTTGCCGATTAGAGGCACAACCAGACTCGTAGAAGGGATTATCTCAACGAGAAGGAGAAAAAATACGGTCAGTGAGATGAGGATTGAGATTGAGAGAGTGACCTTCTCTCCGCTGTCGATGGGCAGGTAGAAGACGAGCACTGTTAAGAAGGATATGCCGATGCAAGGCAGAATCAAGTTGACCGTGTAGAAAAGAGTCTTGCGTCTCAGGTAGATTTTATAGGTGACTGAAAAAGTTGAACCGCATGTACGAAGTGCACTAAAAGCTTAGACGCTACTGTCAATGTAAGGCGTTGGACAGCAGGGGTAAGTAGCTTTCTTCTTCCAGCCTGGAACAGCCAAAATATCCCATTCGGTGCTGCGATAATAGTCGGATAGATCGATTCCATTCTGCAATTAGGTGTCTCTTCAAAGCACTCACAAATCAGCGCTCCCATTGCCTCAACGCATTCGATCAGAATGTCGTTTTCATTATACGTTATGA
Source organism: Sabatieria punctata (assembly GCA_030248155.1). Taxonomy (NCBI): domain Eukaryota; kingdom Metazoa; phylum Nematoda; class Chromadorea; order Araeolaimida; family Comesomatidae; genus Sabatieria; species Sabatieria punctata. The sequence goes on from JASANB010004741.1 coordinate 118,681, forward strand.
TCGACTGCTGCGTCTTGTGCAACAGATCCACCTGGAACCCATCGTACGTCCAACTGCCGAATTTGAGGTCGCACGTTTGCTGGTCGAAAGGAAACCTTAAGTACACACTGCCGTACGTACCAGAGCACTGCAATCAACTGCAATTACCACTGCACATTGATGTGACACATGCTAAATAAAACAGACGGTTTTCATCAACCAACACAATGCAGTTTCTAGTGCACCTCTTGTAAATGGCTGGAGGGTCCCAACTCACTTTCCCAGTGTGGCTCACCGTTGCTTTGGTCATTATGGTTACTTGGTAATTACCATCAGCGCTGAAACGAGCAACTTGCATCTACAGTCGCTCCAACTCTATACAATAGCATTTGGTTGGGGACCCAACTCCTACAATCCAGGCTTTGGCTTCACTAGTTCAGCTTGAGTTTGATGCTTGTGGCTTCTGCCCGCTCCTCATGACTGGCTAGCTTTCTCAAATACTGAGTTTACGGTGTTGGTCTGGCATCGGCGTGTAGCTTAGTGGTTAGAGCACTGGACCGGCAATCCAAAGGTGCTGGGTTCGATTCCCAGCTACGCCATTGCACATGCCTAACTTTTTCACCTTTCATTCAATTTGCCCATTCAACATACGTATATACGCAATGCGTACACTGTCAGAAGCACATTTAAACATGCAGGTTGTTCAAAAAACGGGAATTTACTTCCAGCTTTAGTTTTTGGAGATCGATCTTTCAGCCTTCGGTCTCAGCTGGTGGACGATCATTGATTGGTTGGTCGACGGTCAAAAAGAAATCACTGAGTCGGGTACTGTAAACGTTTGAAACGAGCAAGTTCAGCACACTGCCATTTTTCTCCTGTTTTTCAGTTTTTAAATGTTTTTTATGCATTTTGCCTCAAATTCAGAATGGGAGGTCGGTTTCAACCAAAGCTGGGCGTGCCCCACTCCAGTAACCATTATTCGAGAGCTGATTGCTTAATCTACGGTCGGCCAGTTTAAGACATTCTTTCAACTGAAATGGAGCACCTTCGAAAACGCTGTTGTGCCAACTCGTAGACTTGCGTTCCTCTCGGCGCCTTTTCTTCAAGAACAGCATTCAGCTTTTAAATAATTGTTACTGGAGGCACGCTGAGCTCTGTGAGAAACTTACTGTTCCGAGTTTGAGGGAAAAACCTATAAAAAACATAGTAGTGTATGTAACGTAGGCGAAAAATTACCATTATCTAAATAAATGGGGGTGGTATCGTCGGAACGTAAAGCAAGACTGTATTGCCTAATTTAGTTATTTAGGTTCGATATGTTACCTTAGTTCACTTGATTGTAATCCACGACCCCACTAATTAGTTCGTACAACCTTTGTTTCTGTGCAGAGGGCAACACAACACCTCAATTTTGACAATGTTTATTTTTCACCTACCCTGAAAGCTCAAAAACGTTGTCATTTGCAGGATTAAAATATACATAAAGATTAGTTAACGTACCAAATTTGGAAAAGATCTGAAGGGGGTTCGTCAGATACGTACAGTATGTTTAAATTTGGTGCCTGAAAATTCGGGTCTCTTCAGTTTTAGGGGGAAAACTTAGAGCTATGGAAGGTTATCAAGCTAGGATATGGCGAAAATAAACTTAGAAACAAGGAATAATAAAATAATTGTGCCAAAAATCATATAATTTGGCCAAAAATTGACTGAGCGATAGCCGTTTGAAGTTTTTGGGGAAAACCCGAAAAATGCCAGGTTTTTTGGTCAGGACTGTATGTGATATGTATGTGGTTCAGTGCAACGGCAAATCCAGTAATCCAGTGGGCTCCCATTATTAACCACTGTAACCCCACCGACACCGACTACTACTTCCAATCGTTTGAAATAATGCACAAACAACCTGCTCTTATAGATGTCGGGGTGGCAGTGACACACCAAATACGAGCTGACTCACTTATTGTAGAGGACGATGTCAGGCAGCCATATCATTTCACCCGGTATGTAAAGAACTGTAACGTTTCCGTATTGGTCTGGGTCCCACGATAGTTTCGGGTCGAACCATTCCTGGATAGCACAGGCAGTTAGCTGGACATTGACATGTGTAAAAGAGTACGTACATGTTCTAGCCAAACGTTAGTAGTGATGATTTGATTCTTTTCATGCTGAAACGAGCAAATCAACTGAGAACAGGCGCAGGCAGTACTGACTCACCACGTCCAGCAGTTGCGAGAGTCTCATTTTAAAGCGCACTTGAAGTACATCACTGGTGTTTCCTACCGGTCGAATTAATTTATTATAGCTACTCAGTAAATCTTCAAATAGCCTCCTTGCATCGGGATTGGCTGAAAGTGGGGCGTAGGAGTGGGTGGAGGACTATTGCAAGACACACCTGTAGACAGACTGGGTTTGCAGAGCACGGCCACTGTCACAAGCACCCAGACTGGCAGTGCGGTCATGTGTGGAGATGGAGGGGCAGCGGCAGAACATTAGAGCAGGACAGTGCTAAGGGTGCTGCGCTAAGCCGACGTCAAAAATGCGGCCATCATCGGAAACTTGTTTGAGCAAATGAAATATGAGCAGTCAATTTAACATCAAGCGGACATTGATTCGACTAGTCAACGCCGTTGCATCGGCCTCCAGATTGCACTCAACGGCGACGACGGCCATCGCTTTATTGACTTGCAAAAATACAGGGAGAGCAGACCAAATCGTAACGAATAAGCACTCATCAACTCAAGCGGTTTGTAGCCAGCCGCAGAGCTCTGATGACTACCATTGTCAGACTAAACACAGACAGACCGACAGCATTACATGTCTGCAAATCTATCCCTTCTCATAGGTGGAGCCTGTGCCCTCGGTTCTGCAGCCCAATCTTGGCCGGGCGCCGTCCGGTGTTTGCGAATCTGTGGAGGTGTCTTGACGGGCGGGTGTGTGGCACGCCAATAAGTTTCTAGAAACTCTGCCAAGTGCTCGCACGCGTCTTCCAGCTGGTTTTCGTCCAGCACCAGATCAAACATCTCCTGCAACTGCACGCACTGCACGTCTGCCACTATCAGCCACACTATGAAAATTGAACCTCGGCCGTCTTCTTTGGCACACGTTATTATTTTTTACTGAATTTTCTGACTTATATCAAGCATGGCATAGTTATGTTCAGGGATGGATATTTTTCCGAAAAAAACTTCGGCCTGTTTTTTTCGGTTTTTTTCCTAAACCGCGGAAAAAACTCCAGCCCATGTTCTGAGCCTGGTTTTATGATTCCTAAGGCCCGGTTCACACTGCCGTGAACTAAGAACTAAGAACGCAACAGAGCAGAAAGCCTCTGTTTTCTACGTTAAACATGCAAAACACCTGGCAAGGACTCTTGAAAAAGGGCATAAACATGTTTTCGGTGTAGGGTACGTCTACAGAAACGTTTAGACTATTGACTTGGAGCTATAGAAGACACTGGGAGATGCACGCCAGCCAATTTTTGGCTTGCAGTTACAATGTAGCTTATTGTACGCATAGGAACACTGTTTAAAATTACTAAAACTCGGACGGATAATTGTCTGACATCTGCTTAGCCGCTTATGTTATTTTCTTAAATAGCTGAGCCTGTACATCACTAAAATTGTCGAATGAGGAGGCTTCGTTTCAAAGCATACGAAAACTGCATAATATTTGGGGCACAGCAGCGCAAACCCATGTAATTCAATCTGTTCACTGTTCGGAAGACTAAAGCATTGATTTGGTCAACACATTTTGAAAACATGCCTTGATTTAAGCTGCTACAACAGCAAAACGTGCGGCCTCTAGCTTAGTTCTTAGTTCACAGTGTGAACGCCCAACTGTTAGTTCTTAGTTCTTATTCCAGATTTTTAGTTCACGCCTTAGTTCTTAGTTCTTAGTGCTTAGTTCTTAGTTCACGGCAGTGTGAACCGGGCTTAACGCTTTCTAGCGCCTTCCGCAGTCTTTTCAGACCAGAAATACACGTGTTACTAGATAGAAATCACGAAACTGGTGTGAAAACAGTGCCTGACAGGCTCCATCAATAAACTTATATGCAAATTTTCTTACAGCAGTTTGCATTTTTGTTTTATCATACCAAACTTGGTCTTTTCTGTTGTTTTTCAAACAGTTTTTAAGTCAGTATGGCCTATTATACATAGCAAAAGTCCATTTTTAATAGAAAAATGCAGGGATGTGAGGTGTGTTTTTTTCGGTGTTTTTTTCGAAAAATAACGGTTTTTTTCCCAAGGGTCGGAAAAAACATAAATTGCGGAAAAAAACTCAAGCTAAAAATAGCTAATTTATGTCATTTTTCAGTTAAAAAATGGACTTTTGAGATGTATAATAGGCTAGACTGGCTCAAAACTGTTAGGAAAACAACAGAAAATGCCAAATCTGGCAACTTAAACAAAAATTCAAACTGCTGTAAGAAAATTTGGTTATGGAGTTTATTGATGGGGCCTGTCTGTCAGGGACTGTATTATGCCTGTTCCGTGATTTATATCCATGTAATACAGGTATTTCTGTCCTGAAAAGACTCAGGAAGGCGCTAGAAAGCGTTAGGAATCATAAAACCTGTCTAGGGTACTCAGAACTTGGGCTGGAGTTTTTTCCGCGATTTAGAAAAAAAACCGAAAAAAAAACAGGCCGAGGTTTTTTCCGAAAAATATCCATCCCTAGAAAAATGGCATAAATTAGCTATTTTTAGCTTGAGTTCTTTCCGCGATTTATGTTCTTTTCCGACCCTTAGGAACAAAAACCGGTTTTTTTTTCGGAAAAATGCTATTTATGTGGGCCTGAATCGAATCAATATTAACCAAATTGGTTCAAGTAATTCCAAGAGTAGAAAATGTCCAAAATCACTTTTTTGGCCATAAATACCGCAAACGGTAACGGAGAGCAAACTATCACAGTTTCTACTGAAGGCCTATTGATTCTTCACATAAAAAGTATACAGGTAAGAAAATTTCATGTTCCGCCCTTATAAATCGACCTGCCCGGCTTTTATAAAATGTGACTCTTAACGCTTTGAAGTTTGAAGTCAGGTCCAGTGAGTGGTAGGATTATGTGCATTAATCAAAACATGTCTAGACAGGTCGGGAGATGGACAATCCAGGCGAGACCGAGGCTCAATTTTCAGGGACAAGGAGAGTTACTGTACCGGCGGACACTGAGCAAGCTTTTCGGCGGCCACCATTTGCACATTCATATTTCGCGCCTGTGTTTTGCCGCGAGACTTGATCAGACGCTGCAGCACCTTTGGTGAGCTGATTTTTATGTAAGCAATGATGGGTGCCAACGAGGTCTTGGCCAGCTGAGACGGATGATTGACTGTATCACAGTCCAACACCACCAGTTGCATAGAACGCGCCAACTCAAAGATCCGTTCGATTTCTGACTGCACCTCTGCTAAAAACAATTGACCAAATTCTACTATCGGTTCTTGTAATATTTGGATTATGTGCGCGGTTACCTCATTTCTTAAACCTAAATAAAAACCTAAGCCTGAAAATGAGCTTGAAATTGAAATCAAGACTTAAGCTTAAGCTTAGGAAAATAATAACCGCGAACACTTTCAAATTTGCTAGTAAGCCCCGGGCTTAATGAAAAATGAGAAAACAAGCAGAGGTTGTGTGGCTTTATCAGCTAGAGAAAACTGGTACCCGCTGCCAGCGTCGCATGCTTGTAGAATTGAAATGCTACAGGCATTTTGTGAGAAGAAAGCAACTGACCTAAGCTAAAGTTTGCTTTAGAGTTGGATCTTTCCACAATGGCTCTCTTTGTGAGATTGTTCAATGTAGACTTTTTGGCAAGCGAAATATCTGCAGATACCCGCGTTATGATAATACGCCCTTCGAACCGATGCTTGAGGTAGTCGAACACCTAAAGCAAGTGATTGCTGACACAGACTGTTCACCCGACCGTTACCGCTTTCTGCATCATGTCTGTTACTTCGTAACCTTTCAGCGAAGGTCCCACCAAGACCAATGGACGCATGGAAGGCACCACATCGTAGGGCGGCACATTCTCTTGCTGAAAGACACCTTTGGCATTGCCATTCAAACAGACGCACTAATTTGGTCCTAATAGCTTGTCAGCTCGCGTGGCAGCGACTTGACGTCGAGACGCGCCGATCGATCGAGCTTTTCACTGCCTTCCACCAACACATTCGACTCACTTTTTTAAAAAACGGCAGCTTCTTGTCTTTAGCTCCGCCGCTCAGAGCGAGTGCTCCGTGGCCCTTGTGCTCAGGGTCCTCGTTCACATCACTGTGATTCCTCTCTACACAAGCACACCTACAGTACGCACAACTACTAACTACAGCTTCTACCAGGCGTGGAAGGCGTGGAGCTGCGGCCAGCGGGTAGCTGGTTCTCCAGTCCAATGTTGCCGGAGGAGTTGCTGTGATGGCTGCTGAAAGAGGAGTGTCTGCTATCTGTCTGTCTGTCTGTAAACGGACACTCACAAAAGCTTGGCCTGGCGCCCGGCCGTCTGCAGTCGGATGCTCTCTAGTTTCGAAGGAGACGGGATGAAGCCGAGGTCGCAGCCCTCTTTGACCAGTCGTCCGATCCACCAGTCGTTGTTGAACTTCTAGAAAGCAGAGAGTCAGGCAGGCAGGGCCGGACCGTGTCAGACCTCTTTGATATGCAGGAAATCCTTAACCTCGAAAGACACTGCGCAACCGGGGACAGGGGAGTCATCGTCCAGTTGACCGTCGTAGGCGAGATTGGTGCGCACGGCGAATGCCACTGCCTTGTACTAAAGAGGTGCGAGCTAAGAGTGAGCAGATAGAGCCACTTGCCTTGGCGGTCTCCAGCTGCGCCTCTGCCTGTTTCTCGGACTCCTTGCGTCGTTGCTCGCGGTCGGTGCCTGCTTCGGACTGGCTGTAGGCGGACTCCCCGGATCCCTGCAAGCCAGTCTATTAGAGTGCTAATCAGTGGCGAGGCGGTGATGACACGTATCGATCGTGGTGTACTTGGGACAGCAGGTGGCGGTCCTCGGACAGTGGCAGTGCCTGCTGTCGACGGAAGCGGACACTCTTTTTGCTGGTGTTGTGGCGGCCCATCACGCACACGCACAAGCGCCGGCATCTAATAGCATGAAGCTGGGCCGGTCTTTAGATCATTACTAAGCCCGACAGTGTGCTCATAATAGGCGGCTAACGAACGAACCGAGCGCGCCTTATTTAGTCGAGTGCCCTAAGTGATTGCGCCGCAATTAAAGCAACGTACAGCGGGATCTTTGTATGAGAACAAGTACAAGTTCATGCGCTCTCTGAGGGCAGGGTCCATGGCGCCCCAGCACCAGCACCAGCACGGCACACCGCCTAACAAGGCCACCGAAATCAACTTACAGCTTTTCTTGAATTGACGTGTGCACTGGTGGTCGGCATGTAAGTAAACTAGCGCATGAGCGTTTTTCTAATTTCCGTGCCAGTCCAAGACAAAAGCTTAATATTGGCCAAGTTAGCGTGCGGCCAGCAGTAGCTATCGATTTGGGTTAGCTGCCGTGGGCAAAGCAAAGACAATATTTTTAGTCGCCAACACATGCAGCAACGCAGCGGCAGCCGCAGCGCACCGTTTTTTCCCATCAATACTGGGCTCCCAGAGCGACGTTGCCTTGCAAAACCCAATTAGAACTCTGTAAATACGCGACACGGCCAAATCAGCCGCAATCGAATGATTGCTCGACTCGATCGGCCCACCTACACTGTAGAAGTCGGCATGATCGAATCCGTAGTACAGACAGTAGGAGGACTGCATCTCACACACCTTGCGCACACAATGACTGCTCTTGCACAAACACCACGGCAGATGAGATCATTCAACACCGAATCATTACACAAACACTGCACTATCACTTCATACGTACAGTACATCCCCAATTTCAGTAGTTCTACCGACTTCTGTAGCCAGCCAATTTTTTAACGGCAGTTTGAATGTAGACTTGATCGCAGTACCGTGTGGTGTTTCGATTCGTGTATCTGCTATCCAGCTCCCTTCTGAATTTCTTGAATAGTTCATTGTTTTTCATTACGGTTTGCCGGATCCGTAGCCACTGTTCGTTAGTAAGCCGAGATATATCTTTGTGGGTTAGAAAGACTCTGCTGACAACGTGGAACGAGTAGTCGGCGCGACACATTTCGTAAACCTAAAACAGCGGCACTAAAACTGACCTAATCCTCTCAAATGCTCTGTACCTGTTCTTTTATAACGTTAATTAAATTGAGTTAGGCATTTTCAAACGTTTTACGACAAGTTTAACTTATTTAATTTAAATTTAAAGAATTTAAAAAGGCTGTTTACAGGTGGCGATAACTGACCCGTTTACGTCATTCGAATGTTCATTGAAACGGATTGACGTACTGTATACTGTACGTACGTTGTACGTACTGATAACTCTAACTGTCGATCAGTTTCAAAAGTCAGTCGTTTTGCTCTACGGTGTAGCGAGAACTGAGGAATTTTGAAGGGAGCACAATATCTGCGTACTTTTATTTTATGACCATGAAAAAGAATCATCCAGGAGCATTTTATGAGGCCGAATGTACGTACGTACCTGCTGAATTTTGTTTTTTCCATAACCGCGGAATCTTTCATCATATGAGGGGGAGGAATGAGACCGTGCCACAAAGACCGGCTCCCAGCATGGAGCGAGCCACTTGGTAGTAACCACAATTTTTAATGTATCATCCAGGTCGTTTTGCCACCACTTTTTAATTTGGGGTATTCGATGACATTCGTAAGCTCGGTACTTGTGAAAATTGGTGGCCAAACCACTGTCCATCAGATTGCGTAAATCAGCTGTAGTAGAAGGCAATCGCTCGCTTTTGACGACCTCGAACACAGGTGCCACCAACACTTCCAACTGTTGCAAAGGACGCTTAACCAAAAACTTAGCAATGTCGTAGGCAAAATTGGGACTAGGAACAAGCTCAATGTCAGCCACGAGCTCGTACTCAGTTGCAGATCCGAGTCGCGCTAAGTTCCTGGCAGCGTTGACCGGATACAACATTCTGTTGATCGATAGTCTGCCCGACTTTTTCTTCAGTCGCTGCACCGCTGCTGCACAGACATCCTCAGTCAGCGGTCGGACAGGCGTCGGTGCAAGAGTGCAGTTGGCGGCGTCTTCTCGGGGAAAGAGAAGGTGGAAGCTGACCTTGCTGGAGATCTGACTGTGACAACCAGCAAAGCTCATCAACATCTCAGTCACCTGTCTGACAGCACTGCGAACTGGCACAAAAATTGCAACAGAAATTGGTCCTTGCCAGCGCCGTGCAGTCAGTTCCAAATGGAAGACATGATCGAGAGATCCTTGGGTGACCAAAGTCACCGCGTCCGATGCATAGCCGTCTTGTCGCTGGACTGCATTCAAAGCAGAGCAGAAGTCAGCTGAACTGTTGAAGCTGGTCGGCGCTAGGCTGCCCCCCAGCGTTCCCTCGGTTTGCATCAAAAGGTTAAGCTGAGTGAAGAGTCCACAGTAGAAGAGTAGTACAGTGGCGGCAGTGACGGCCGGGTGCACGGCCAACAACTTGAGAACCATCTGCGCAGTATGCAAAGCAAACTCTAAATGTAGCAGTGGCAGAAAGAAAACAAACGGTTCTGCTCTTCATGCAGACAAGACAAGCGTGCCAAGTGACAGTTTTGGGCAGTTTTTAACGTTTCCGATCGGACGCCAGCGACAGTCGGGACGCCCGCGACATTGCTCCGATTGTCGGACGCAGTTGGGCCAGGCCCAGAACATTGTTTTTATCTAATTCTGTGCAGACAAACTTGTGATGCCTCGAGTGTCGCGACTGCATTCATTTGTGTACATTGAATCAATTTTACGCCACACAACACGTTGACGGACATGTTAAATTTACAGCACCTGCATCACTCGGTCGATCTCGTGTTGTACTTGACCGTGACCCTTCCTTCGCAGCGAAAGGTTTCCAGTCAGATGACAAGCAGTAGGTAGAGATAGCGTGCGTACCGAGTGCAGTGTTTTGGAGCCAGCAGCACTAATTAAAAGTGCTAGTCAGGCAGGGCAGCAGTGCGTGGGCAGGCAGAGCTCCTTCTCTGGCTTGACGTCAAGGCGTTCGTTTCCATGAGGATCCAATCGATAACGTGGCAGCGGCGCTAAGCTAGGCACACAGTGACTGCGGAACAGGCAGCCTTCTATGCGCCCCATTCAACAAAGCCCCACTCTGCCGCTCTGACATGAACTACGCGCAAGCATTGTTTCAAGCGGCCCACCTGCTGCTTCTTTGTCTGGCTGTGAGCCATGCCACTCGCTTACAAGCGACCACCATTAGAATGCCAAGCGTGCAGCCGAAAGGAGTGAGTTCTCTACTACTACTGATTGTGTGGCTTGCACCTGTGTCTGTCACGACACGTCGCTGAGACTGTCGGTGTAGGTGTGTTTCTAACTGGGCTTGGCTGGCTGTTGAGCAGTAACAATGCGTAGAGTAGAGTAGACAGACTTACCAAGGTGCTTTGCTGCTTCTAGCAAATTTATTCTTGGCACAAGCCAAATTGCACTGTTTCAAGGCGCTTCCACCAGCGTCGCCCATCACGTACTAGGTGAACAATAGAGTGCAGGAGCGGCGCATAAGAGCAGAACATGTGAAATGTCTTTTGTGACGTAATGTGTCAACAAGAATTGACAAGGCGGCACCGTCTTAAAAGTTGATTGAGCCACTTGGTGACAGTCCATCACTGCTGCTCTGCCCTCGTTTTCGCCTGCGCTCTTATTGTGAATCTACTTTTTTCAGGCTGACAGCTACATGTGCACTAAACTGGCATTGGACCAAGACCGAGACCATTACATAGGTGCAGTTACATTGCCTCTACCGTAAATGAAACGTTCGCTCATTGCAGTCGAGTTTGACCCTGCGGCCAGTAAAGAAACTGCACATCATATGATTGTTTTCGGATGCTCAGAACCTGGCAGTTACGAGGATGCCTGGTGGGTTGGGCTACATTGTACGTGCGTTTCTGCTGAAAACAGCGTTTGCAGGGATTGCGGCGAGATGGAAGGGGCCGGTCACAGCGGGTATCCTGCAGCTACTGTTTGCGCCCCTGGAGCGCAACAACAAATACTCTGGGCGTGGGCAAAGGATAAACCGAATTTAGCCCTGAAACTGCCGAAAGGTCTTGTTTTGTTTGTTGTCTCAGCTCCTGCCTTTAACTCTCTCGTCTGCCACGAGTGTTTGATGTGTGGTGGCGATCAGTAGAAATAGAATTGAATTGCAGGTGTTGGATTCAAAGTAGGTGGCAGCACACCCAACCAGTATTTGGTGATACAGATACACTACATGCACCCCATGAAGAAGCCAGATACGTCGGGTCTCACTATCAAGTCCACCACTGACCGGTAAGCATTGCACCTCTGACTCTGTTCTGTTCGTCTGCACTATGCATGCATAAGTGATTCATTTGAATAGCTATTTTTCTTCAGAATGCCCAAGACAGCCGCTACACTTTTAATGGTGACTGGGGGAGGAATAGCTGCTCATTCTAAAGGTTCAATTAAAATAGCGCCAATGAATGTTTGCAAATTCAGGTTATTATTTGCAGAGAACTTCGAGACCGCTTGTTTGATCAACGAAGACGTGGAAATGCATCCTATCTCCTTCCGCACTCACACACACGGACACGGTTGGTTGTTGTTGTAACTTTTTGTCCTTTCGGACTAGGACTAGCCAACTGCTATAGAGCAGGAAAAGACCCAAGGTCCGGCAGCCTCCTTAACAACAACCCTCCCCTTTTGCTGTCAGTGCGTGCAAGACAGCTAAGTTTTGGTCCCCATTTATCTACTTGTCTTTGCTGACTTTCGACGGCCTGGGTTGGTAGAGCCGTGTAATGAGTGCATCGTAAATGTAGACCTTTTCAGGCAAGGTAGTATCGGGCTGGCGAGTACAGCGTAAGGGTGACAGTGACGAATGGCAGCTGGTCGGAAAACAGGACCCTCAGAAACCTCAGGTAAGAAGCAGTTGTATCGTACGCACTTGTGTCTACAGAACTGTTAATGGCGCGAGACTCTGGCAGTTAACTGAAATTAATACAGTATACCGTCTTAGTTCGATTAGAAATCCGGCGCTTATTTATCAGTCGCCAACCGATATTCATGTTCAGGGTCTTGGAAGCCTCTTACCGTACTGTATGCCACAAGTCAGGGTAGTTACAAAAGTTGATCAGGTAGTGACAAAAGAACCGAATATTGATTGTTTTAGATGTTCTATCCGGCAAATGACGTAGTCATTAGGCAAGGTGATGTTGTGGTAAGTGCTATACAGCTATTTCGTAACCGTTTGAACTGACAAACAATCGTGCCGTATTGGTACAGAACAAGTAGCTTAGAGCGACCGGATGCAACAGATAACATGGCGCACTTCAAAGTAGAAAGAAAAACTCGACGAAAAGAAAAACCAATAGATTATTTACTAAAGATTGCTGAGTTACAGACTCCCTTCAGGTTCTCATCCCGACCATCGTAGGTACTGTAGAGGTATCCATTTATCTACTTGCTTCACTGGCTTTTGGTAGCCAGGGTTAGGCTTTTGCGGCGTCTATTTCTAGTAAAAAACTACCCCATGTACTACGTTATAGGCAGCTCGCTGTTTCATGGAAAACGATGACGACCGAGACATCATGATTGGGTAATGGAAAGGTTTAATAAGTGCGGCCTAAGGCTTTCATTTAAACACGGTATTTGCTGGACAAATACGAATTGATTTGGTGTAGCTGATATATTCTGTTCCATTGTTATTAGTATTATTACCGAATTAATGAGACCCAACCAGTTCAATGCGCTTTAATGGAAAGGCTTATAACCAATCGACGGCTAAATAACAGAATGAAAGCAGACAGGCACGTAGGACGTTCTCAAGTGACTTGTGTTGGTTTAGCGCCACCCGTGCGGATGAGATGTGCAACTTCTACCTGATGTATTGGGTGGATGGGGACAGAATTCTGAGCGACAACACGTGTTTCTCGCCGGGACCCCCCAACTACTACTGGCAACGCGACGGCGGGCTCACCAACATCCCAGACACAGACGCCAACACCGTTTAGTGGGTCCGCTTAGTTGTCGATCAGCTGTTATGTTCTATTTCTTTTGTTGCACTTTGTCAACAACACTACTCAAAAAGGCGCAGGTCGTGAATAAAAACAACTTATTTTGTTGTTCTTTTTATGTACACTCATTCCTTTCCTCTTTTACAGTAAATACTGTCTCAACTAACCGCTCACTTTTTTATCCGCAACATTTCAGCATAAAAGACAGTAGGCGTAGTTATTGTGAGTAGCAACAATTTCAGTCCAGTCCCATGGCTTCTCGTTCATTAATAATGAACTCCAGAGCTCTTTCCACGTCGCCTGCACTGGCTCGCAGTGCGCGTAAATTTTCCTCTCTGTTAGTGAAACCCATTCCTTGGAGCTCTGTCATTGCGGCATCGAAGTTTACCTGCTAAATTCAAGCAGTTATTACGCAGTAAGGCAAATAGCGACGTATTTGCTGTCGGCACCATACAGACTTCTTTCCAATTCTCTCCCGTATGTCATGGCTTGCAAAGCGGTTGTTTGTCGGTTTGAAATAAGCCTGACTGGAACTAGCCGATTCAAGGCGCTACCCAGACGGCCGAAATCCGGTGACGGCAAGTACAAAATGTAGGCAAATGGGAACCGACTGCATGCCATTGCACCAAAAGTCACTAAGTATTCTTCTGTTGTAGGAGAAAACACCAAAGGACAACGTTAGGAGCTGCCTGAGGAGGAACCAACTACGGGAACATCGGGAGCTCTTTTTCAACTGGGTGGGTGGGGTGGACCACTCGAACGTAATCAACCTCAAGTGCGCTAGTTGCGAAATCAGGGTTCATGCCGTTCTGGCGATCCAAAATCCCCTCACATTATCCTTACGAAAGCCAAAAAATCCCGAGACATTTAAAAAAATTCTTCTCACTATTTCCTTACCGTCCAACCATAGCAAGAAAATTTTGTAAAAATAGCCTTCTAAAACGCACTACGTGACTGAATTACAGCCGCTATTCATTGCTGCTTCTACAACCTACTGAATGAATGCTTTTATGGTGTGACGCCCAAAATTTCCCCTGACAAGACCCACTGATCCGCCTGACAAATCTTAAATCCCCTAACCGGCACGAACCCTGGAAATGGGCCTCACGAACACACAGGACTTCGGTGCTCCGTCAAATCGTTTCGTATGGTATCAGCGTGCAGCATATGTAAGTAACGAATACGTAGCAACCGTTCAGAACAGCGGCATCACGTATTATCGGTGCAGATACGGCACCAAGGACAAAAAAGACCATTGGTGTCTTTGAAAACAGTGGTACCATAATGGTACCGAAAGCAAATACGTTGTGATTTCCTTGACTGTAGGAGGGAGGATACTTGCGGCTGCTGTTGCGACGAAGTACTAGCGGCAGTGGTGCCGAGAACTTGTTGCATGGCGCGCTGGAACATGTCAGCAGTGATGGCACCGGGCGTCGGTGGTGCTTGCGCGGCAGTGGTAGGCGCTGTCCCCGTGGCCACAGCCAGAGCAGCAGCCAGTTGCTGCGGGGTTATTGCGGCACGTGCATTAGCGTCGGCTGCCTGAAAGAAGCAGATCTGCAAAGTGCATCCGACAGCAGCAGCACTGACCTGCTCTCCGTGTCCGTCGTCCTCAGAGTCGTCGCCGCTGTCGGTGGCATCGGCCAGTAAGACTGCATTCTGTCCGCCCGCCATCTCAGCAACTTCCGAGTGAAGCGACGACAGAATCTGCTCGGCTGCCTCCACCAAACAACTGTGCTCGGACACTATTCTGAAATTCCGGTCAGCCACTTACTGGCACTATCAGGGCCCGAAGGAGTTATGCAAATTTTCTTGTTTTTAGTCTACTGATACCGCAGCTTGTTGTGTTTGTTTGCTTGTAATGTCGCCACACCCGAAGAAACTAAAACAAACTAAGAGCCAAAAGGCAAAGCGGAAAGTATGGAAGAAGGCAGATATTTGGTGTTATGTCTCGACGGGAACCGAACTGGAACAGCATGAGGACATGGTACGTATGCGGATTATGGACCGTAACAGTAAAGCAAAAGAAAAGAAGCACATATTAGACGAAGAAATGAGGCGAGCGACCATCAGCCAAGGAAAACTCAGCTTTTACAGCATCGACAAAAAACAAAGTTCAGAAGAAAGCGTCGTTTTGGATATACAATTCACTACTGTCCGACGACTGTGGCACTCGGTCTCCAAGTCAGTTTTACGTTAAGACAATGAGACCGAATCTATTACGAATAA
This sequence comes from Sabatieria punctata, assembly GCA_030248155.1. Taxonomy (NCBI): domain Eukaryota; kingdom Metazoa; phylum Nematoda; class Chromadorea; order Araeolaimida; family Comesomatidae; genus Sabatieria; species Sabatieria punctata. The sequence goes on from JASANB010004741.1 coordinate 133,938, forward strand.
ATTTGCTTTAGATCAACGTTTATCTTGGAAACGGTACAAAACGAAGTTCGTATGCAAGTCGACCATGACCGATTCAAGAAATGGCTGGTGTGGTTATGTGATAACTGGAGTCAATTTCACCCCTCGCTGCCACCCACTTCACCATCAACATGTAAGGAGAAACAGCCACATACTGTACGTAGTACCAATAATCAAATTTCAGCTCCTAGGTCAGACGAAGTCACGGACAGCCATAAAGACTCGTCCCAAACCAAGTCAACCACAGTTCTCACTCCGAAGCTGGAAACGGAGGAGACAGCTAACAAAGAGACGTTCACTGAATCAAAAGACACAACAGTTCAAAGTGCTGCACTCGAAGCTGTTACAGCGAAAGCGGATGAAATAGAAAACAAGATGACCGCTATGGACAAGAAAATCAAAGAGTTGCAGGACTTGCGCTCAAAACTCGAGCAGACCAAGGTCACAGAGGTACGTCGACTATATGCGCAAGCAGTAGTGCAAGCCGAGAACACGGCCAAGAGCATGTGGATTACGTTCGAAGCCCTCAAACTTGTATTGCAACTGTCAGCCGGCAGCCACTCAACCACGAAAACTCAGGTGAAGACATCAAACTGGGCACTGATGGATACGCTGGCAGCGTTGTGCAACCGTCTCACCGAAGAACAGGAAGCCAATGAGACCGACCAACATCAGGACAACGTGGTGATGAGCGAGATGGAGCCGTCCACTCATGAAACTCTGCTAACCGCCGCAGACAAAATGGCAAAGGAGCTGCGTTTGGAGGTGTCACCTGCTGTCACTACTGGAAGGCAATGTTTACCATGCGAAGCCCTGCCTCCGGGAATGTTGAGACTGTCGGACCTTGTTCAACGGCCAATAGCCCTGCCGGTGCACATGTTCGAGCCAATCGGAATGCTGCAGGTTGGTGCTGAGGAACTGCGTTTTTCAGAGCTGCTAGATAAGGCAGCCGTACATGGCGACCCGGTCGGCAGAATGCTCTACGTGATGGCCTTCGCAGTGGCACCATACGGAGGCACAGTCAACCGTTCCAGGAAGCCCTTCAATCCGCTACTCTTCGAAACATTTGAAATGGACAGACGTCAAGACCTCGGTTGGCGTTACCTGGCAGAACAAGTCTCTCACAATCCCAATATAACAGGTGACTGCATGACGCATGTGAAAACGGTTAAGGCAAACCTTACACACGTTTGCTCTTCAATTAGCTACGTGCGTACAGTACACATACATGGGCGTGGGGTCTACCAGTCCCTAACTTGGTTCGATTCGACATACCCCAGACCGCAGCCACTGGAAGTAGACATTTAACCATACGTGTAACACGTCATCCGCCGATGGAGGAGGCGAGTGGGGACCGGCCGGAGGGGCCTGAGCCCAAATTCTAGGGAAGGGGGTTAGGCACTAGTACGCTCAAAAGTCGCAATTTTTCAGCTAAAAATCGTCAAAAATCGCTAACTTGGGCTCAAATACAGCTAAAAAGCGCTGTTTTGCAGGCGATTTTGGCAATTTTAGTGCCTGAAATTCTAAAAAATCGCAAAAATTTGCTCAAACAATTACTTTCCAAAAAATCGAAGGGGGTCGAAAAATCGTCTCCTGGGGTCTAGCCTAAGTCGAGTGGGAGGGCCCGTCTTACATGTATGCTTTTTACTGAACCCACTCACCGCAACACGGTGCGTCCATCTCCAAATGAGCGGATTTTGACCACCCCAGCCCATTTTTAACACATGTATGGGCACGTAGTAGGTTTCTGGGGCTGTTCGAACCAGAACAAGGAAAATGGAATACGGTGAGCAGAGCTGGTACGTCTGTACTTTTAGCAATTCACTCTGAAGGAAGAGGATGGACACTGTGGCAGACTCTACGTTTCTTTCTCAAGCCGAACCTTCTGGTTTTCCAATTAGAACTTTGCCCCGACCCCGACTTCTGCGTGCGCCTGCATCTGACCAAATTTGAAGAGACATACCAGTGGACCAAAGCAACAAGCATCGTCAAGAATATACTGAACCCCAGAGAACTGCACTGCGTACACGAAGGTCAAATAAGCGTAGTCTGTAGCAACAAAATTCAAGGCAGTGTCACGTTCGATAAAGCAAGCAAAGAACGAGCGCGTGGAGTGAGAGGCAGTGTGCTCAAAGACAACACAGTGTGTGGCCGAATGGAGGGAGACTGGGACGGCGACATTCACGGATTCAACGGAAATGACAAAACCTGTCTGTTTGAAGCTCCAGACTACACTATACAAAACTGTCTGAAGGTACAGCACGCTCTATGGTGTTTGTGGCACAACAGTTTCTTTCAGTACTACGGATTTTCTCCTTTTACAATGGAACTGAATGAATTAACTGCAACGTTGCGAGACAAACTACCACCCACTGATACAAGATTTAGACCCGATCAGCGATATTTGGAGGAAGGAAAACTGACGGAAGCGAGACAAGTAAAAATGGAGTTGGAAGAGAAACAAAGAGAACGCTATCGAAGACAACAGAAAGGCCAAAACGTAGCTCCCAGTCCGTTGTGGTTCGTTGCCGACCCCAGCTCTAGCGGGCGCAAGAAAAGCTGGATCTCAAATAACAAATATTGGGTGGCCAGACGTAACCAATTCAAAAATGTCGAATTTGTGCAACTGTTTAAGTGATAGATTAACTTGGTTTGTTTCATTGATCTCTGTATACCAAAAGAAACTGCTCACTGTAAACGTAACTTTCTGCCGGTTGATCCTACGTTCACTCCGGCAGACCTACCAAATACCATTTGACGCGAAAAGCAGTGCGTTCAAACCAAGGCGTGACGTGGGCGTGAGAAACTGGTAATAAGGTTAAATGAAGTGGTTTTGCTTAGTTTCGACTGCATCTATTGATTATTGCACTTGCTCTGATACTAGGTTAGGTGCAACAGCATATACAGTATAGATAAAAAAAATGTCCCATCGCTTTTTCGGCCTTCACTCAAACGTTTCGTTCTCAGTCACTTCTTTACCGATTTGGCTCAAATTTTCAGCAAAAATTAACAACATGGTTGGCTAAATATTCTGCAAGTTTAGTGCCAAAATTTTTTGAACCAAAAAGTGAAAATCATAGTGGTCTGTATAAATTCAAATTTCCCGCGTAATTACGGCGCTATCGCTTAGATAGTTGCAGCAATTATCGGGCGGACATTTGGTCATAACATATTCAGACGGCAGCCCTCTGGCTTAAGGGACACTAAAATTGGGGAATTTTAAAAACATGATCGAAAATCCCATAGTTAAGAAATCTGTACATTCTGGAATCAGAGCACTGAATCAGTTGTCAATCAACACAGATTGTAGCAGGAAGTTCGATAAATGAATGAACCTGATATTTAAACTCTGTTCCAGATAATAGAAACCTTCTCCACAGTGTTTTTAGAAAATCGAAAATCTTCTGAATTGTCATTTCACCGGTTTTACGAAGAAAAGTCACATTTTGTCATGTTTTTGAAATTCCCCAATTTTAGCGCCCCTTAAGCCAGAGCGCTGCCGTCTGAATATGTTATGACCAAATGTCCGCCCGATCATTCCTGCAACTATCTAAGCGATAGCGCCGTAATTACGCGGGAAATTTGAATTTACACAGACCACTATGATTTTCACGTTTCGGTTCAAAAAAATTTTTTCCGTTGGAATTTTCGCACCAAACTTGCAGAATATTTAGCCAACCATGTTGTTAATTTTTGGTGAAAATTTGAGCCAAATCGGTAAAGAAGTGACTGAGAACGAAACGTTTGAGTGAAGGCCGAAAAAGCGATGGGACATTTTTTTTATCTATACTGTATTAGAAATTGAGCAGTTCCAAGTTAACATAAACAAACGCACTTTGGAATAACAGCAGGGTCGGACAGCCAACTAAGCAGTAAAGCTGGGTCCCGGAGCAGACCTGAAATATAGTAGATTCTAGACGAAAGCAAATCACATACATTTGATATGGCAACAAAAAGACAACGGTCAATAGCTACATGTAGCTTACAGCATTGCTTCCTACACAAACAACCTGTGGCTTACTTTGAGCGACAGAATCAGAACGTAATCCTGGAGTAGTACCGATTAAGCTATTGATCGTTTCCCGTTTAGCCATAACCTTGAGTAGCTGAAGCGAGCAAAATCACTTTCTTATCCAACCCGTTCGAAATAAGAGAACTAACCAAATTTCGGTGTATGGGATCGGACCAGGCAGTCTGAATGCCGGAGACCAAAGCCTCGACATCAGCCACAGAAGGAGACGCTGCGGCGGCAGCTAATGCAGCAGAAGAGCGAGGCTTTTTCATAACGTAGACGTAATGTTCCTCTTTCAGACCCGTACAATCGGACAACTTCATTTGAGGAGACAGCTTGCGGCCCAAAAAATACACGTCTACAAGAACGAATTAAGCTGGAAAATAGTTTGATTTTAGCAACTTTACCTAAGCAGAGTGGATCCACTTGAGAATCTGTAAAGGTATTGGCGACTTTCTCTCTAACTTCAGAAACAGTATTACTACGCGAAATCGACACAGCCTCTGAATGGTGCGACGAGCGAGGCATCCATATCTTCGCGATCACCATTTTCAGCTACAAAACACCATTCTTTACATTTCCGTTTTGCAAGGTTCCGCTCTTTGGACTTGGGTAGGAGGTGGATTTGGTAGTAGTGGTTATACACCGGTCGAGGGCTGCTAAAATTTTCGGCTGGGGGTTGAAGTCCAGTTTGGTTGGGACCGAATCAAACTTACAAGTGCCGCCGAAAAGCTTTCTAAATACAGGGTCCGCCAAAAAAAAACAACCCCGAAGATTTTTCGCTGTAGCAACCGCAAATCTCAACCGATTTCAATGAATCAAAACAACCCAGCAGATTTTTTAATTTTGCAACCATGAATCTCAACCGATTTGAATAAATCCTTTTTTCAATGAAATATTAATAAATTCTTCAATGATTGGCAAATTTTTTGTAAAATACTCTGCTTAGTTCTTGAAACGTTTGCCCTCAAAGTCGAAACAGATTTTGGCAAAGAACAAGAGCGATTCCGTTGCATTTCAAAACAAAACAGATTCCTACTGCTGAGGGCTAACGAGACTTTACTGGTGAAGTAACCGAGCGCGTGTGTCACCAGTAAAGCCTCCAAGAGCCCTTAGCAGCAGCAGGAATACGAGTTGCAGCGGAATAATAAAAAATATTCTTGTTCACTGCCAAAATCACTGTTTTGATATCTCAGGATCTAAGCAGAGTACATTAATAAAAACTTCAGCAGTCTTTTAAGAATTTATTTATCTTTCATTTAAAAAAGGATTCATTCAAATCGGTTGAGATTTCCGTTTGCTACAATGTACAGCGAAAAATCTGTGGGGTTGTTGTTTTTGGCGGACCCTGCAGATCTGGTACAATTTTCCGCGTTTTGAGAACCGTTTTTGTGCATTTTACACTATTTTATAAAATAATAACATTATGATCTGGCGTTTCAGAATACAGTAGAACGGCCTCAAATTGGCCTTCAAAAAATCTTTTTAACAAAGGTGGACCTGATCGAAATTTTTCACGGACCAGATCAGGCATACTGCAAAAAATAATGGGACCTCTAAAATTAGTCAAAACACTGTTTTCTTGTGCAAAATACACAACGGTATGATCAGACAAAGAATAAATCATTATTTGTAGTTCAGTGTTCGGAAATTGTACTTGCTTTTTTTTCCTGAAATGCTAATTGTAAACAGATGTTCAGGCACCAAATGGCTGGTTACAAGAAACAAAACAATGATCATAAGGGATGGCAAGCCGAAAACTCTGAGTTCTGGATAAAATCAAGTTTTTTGGCTTATTTTTCGTTAAAATAGGTTAATGGAATTTTGAGCTAATTTACATCTAATTCATGCTTACTATTAATATTATCATATTTTTCTGTACAAAATTCTTCCAAAAAATTTATGAAGGAGAATAGCCCGCTCAGCCCTTTTCCATACATGGGCCGGGGGTATACCCCTCCCCCTCGCCGGTCAATACCCCCCTCCCCGACACACACCCCTCCCTGAGGTAGAAAATTTTCGCTTATTTAAAGCTAAATGGCGTTTTTGGCCCCCCCCCGAGGTCTCCATACCCCCTCCGGCTCATGTATGCCCTTTCCGATAATCTGCAAGAGAAAAAATCAAGCATGTGAATTTAAAAATCAAGGTTACATTTAGCTAAAGAACACTATTTGAGCCGTTTAACATAAATTTAAACACAGACTTACATTTCTCAGCAGAAAAGTGCACCGAAAAGCCCCCTCGTTTTCAGGGGGTAAGAGTGTAAGAACCCGTAAGACCAACAAGTGTGATAACAGCGTAGGGACAAGAGGAGGGGAAACAATGGGGGGGGGAGGTAAGTGGGGGTGGGGGGTTGGTGGTACCAGGGGAAAAAGGGGGGGGAGAAAAAATTAAAAAGAGAGAGGGGGGGGTATGGGGGGGGGAAAAAAAAAAGGGGTGGTGGGAAGGGGAATGGGGGGGGGCGCGGTGGGGTGGGGTGGGGGGGGGGTGGGGGGGGGGGGGGTGGGTGTGTGTGGGGGTGGTGTGGTGGGGGGGGGGGGGGGGGGGGGGGGGGGGGGGGGGGTTTTTGGTGGGGGTGGGGGGGGGGGGGGGGGGGGGGGGGAGGGTGGGTCGGGGGGGGGGGGGGAGGAGGGGGGGGGGGGGGGGGGGGGGGACAAATGGCAGGTCGTCCTCTTGATGACCTGCAAGTCGTACCGGCACCTCCCCGTGGTGTCCCCTGGAGCTGGGCGCCCCGCTTGGGCACCCGGTACCAACGTCGGACGGCGAAACTTTCTCTTTATGAAAGGAGAAACCAAGCAATGCCCCAGTACCCAGCAACGGGGCTTCATAATCTCTGGGGACCCCACCGGCAGTGCGGTGACGGCAGGCGCTGTCGGTGGTCCACTCCCGTCTGCGAGTAGCAGATCTGTCGCTGCCTGCGGACTGACCGGTGTAGGTGATGGGTCGTTAGGCCCTGATGTCACTGGGCGGAATGCAGGCCACAAAGAGAATCAGGGGGCTACGTCTGGAGCGAACCTGAGAGATAGTAACGCTAACCTTCGGGTTAAGACTATACGGGATGGCAATCAACCTGGTAAAAACTTGGGAGCAACTTCGAAAGAGGTAAAGCAACCAAGGCAAACCAGGGGGAGAGCCAATCTTGCCGTTATTCAGATTAATCTGCAGCATAGTCGCGGGGCAACGGCAGTCCTTAGCAGTTGCCTAGCGAAGCTGCAGAAAGAAAATGGGGCTGTCCTAGCCCTAATACAAGAACCGTACACGATTAATAATCGTGTTGTAGGGTTATGCTCACTAGGGGGCCGTGTTTACAGAGGTGTACCTGGTTTGCATGTGAGATCATGTGTCTATGCATCTAGGGGACTGGATGTGGTGTTCATGCCCCATCTGAGTACCCAGGATGCTAGTACAATTGAATTAGAAGTTGTGATAGGTGGAAGGAGGAGATCTATTATCTTCTCCTCTATCTACCTACCACAGGTTGCTGGGGGGCAACCTCCTCCAACAAATGACATGGTCAAAGTAGTTGATTTCTGTCAGAAGCGCCATCACTCCCTAGTAATAGGCTGTGATGCTAATGCACATCATACAGTTTGGGGATGTCGGGATATTAATGCCCGGGGACATCACCTGCTGGAGTATGTCATTTCTTCTGATCTAGAAATCATTAATAGAGGACATGAACCCACCTACATAGGTAGGGGTCTGTCTGTTATAGATCTTACCTTAGCATCTTTATGTATAGCTAAGGATATCGACAAGTGGCATGTGTCACGGGAAGACTCTTTGTCTGACCACAGACACATTTACTTCCAGATATGCCTGGAGAAAGCTCCACCTGAATATCGAAGGTCCCCACGTTCTACAAACTGGGGTGCATTTTATGACAACCTAGAATGGAGAATGGGTGACCATCAGGTGGACATCCAGGACATACAAAGTTTAGAGGAGGAAGTGAACTTTCTTCAAAGTAATGTCCTGACTTCGTTTGAAGAGGCTTGTCCTTTAAAGCGAGTTAGGGTAGGAAATGGCCGGGTGCCATGGTGGAACCGGCAATTGTCAGCACTACGAAAAAAGAGTAGAAAGAAGCTCCATCGGGCACTGCTCACTCGGGCCGTACAGGACTGGGCAGAGTACAGGGTGGCCCAACGAGAATATAAGCAAACTATAAAGTTTGCAAAGCAGAAATCCTGGAGAGAGTTCTGTGAGGAAGTCGAGGGGGTTAAGGCCACCTCACGACTAAACAGAGTTCTCAGCAGGGATTCTCCCATAGAAGCAGGTATGCTGCAACTACCAGATGGGACATACACAGAGAGTAGGGAGACTGCTTTGTCACACCTACTGGAAGTGCATTTCCCTGGTGGTACTATGGTAGATACGGCACCACAACCAGACAACCAAGTTCTGAGAGGAGCTTTGGGGGACTGGGCACTGGCTAACCGAATTGTTACTGAAGATAGGGTGAAATGGGCGGTAAAATCTTTCCAACCATATAAAACCCCTGGTCCAGACGGAATTTTTCCGGCACTGTTGCAACAAGGGCTTGATATTCTTGTCAAACCTATGGTGCAAGTGTTTAGAGCATCAATAGCACTGGCTTACATACCTCAACTCTGGAGAGAGGTGAGGGTTGTTTTCATAGCTAAGCCAGGTAAGGAATCATATGCTAAGGCCAAATCCTTTCGACCAATCAGCCTATCCTCTTTCATGCTAAAGAGCGTGGAGCGATTGGTAGATAGGTGGTTGAGAGACGGGGTGCTTCGGCATGTACCGCTCCATCCTAGTCAACATGCTTACCAGGCAGGCAAGTCTGTGGAAACGGCCTTACACTGCTTGGTTGGTCGTGTAGAAAGAGCTTTAGAGCATCAAGAGTTTGCACTTGGAGCGTTCTTCGACATAGAAGGCGCCTTCTCCAATGCATCTTTTGCATCATTTGAACGGGCACTGAGGAGGCGGGGCGTGGAGTGCACCCTTATCCAATGGATTGGGTCCATGCTCAAACTCCGTACAGTGACTGCTCAAATGGGGCAATGTAGCAGATCCATCAATACGCGCAGGGGATGTCCACAAGGAGGGGTTTTATCTCCCCTACTTTGGATACTCCTTGCTGATAGCCTGTTGGTGCGTCTAAACGACTCATCGTTTTATGCGCTGGGCTACGCGGATGATGGAGTAGTTCTCGTGGTAGGGAAATTCTTGGACACTGTATGTGACCTCATGCAGAGGGCACTTACGGTTGTCCAAGGATGGTGTGAAGAAGAAGGTCTGGCCGTACAGCCGGACAAGTTAGAGCTGATCCTTTTCACAAGGAAACGGCTGCTAACTGGGCTTAAGCTCCCTAAGATCTATGGGAAGCGGCTCCAGTTAGTAAAGCGAGTAAAATATCTGGGAGTCTATTTGGACTCCCGGTTAGATTGGGCAGTTCACCTTGAAACCAGATGCTCCAAGGCCAGAGCAGCTTTCTGTCAAGCCAAACGAGCTGTTGGGAAGAATTGGGGACTGTCTCCTAAGGTGGTCAAGTGGCTCTATGTTGTGACCATTAGACCTATGATAGCTTTTGCTGCTGTGGTGTGGTGGAAACGGACAAACCTGGAATGCGCAAAAGCACAGCTGGGCCGTTTACAACGACTGGCGTGTCTATGCATAACAGGGGCTCTACAAACAACACCCACAGCAGCAATGGAAGTTCTGTTGTGTCTTCCACCGCTACACACTTGGATTCAAGTGGAAGCGATGGCGACCTGCTACAGACTTAAAAGTACTATGCAGTGGCACAGGGTAGGTCGTGGTCATTGTAGTGTTTGGGCACAATTGTGTGATTTATCGCCACTGTACCAATTCCCAAGTGACCAACAACTACCCAATTACGTGTTTGATAAGAAATATCAGGTCGACTTCCCGAGTAGGGAGGTCTGGCAGGGTAATACTCCTAATGCAACCGACACTGTCTACTGTTATACGGATGGTTCCAGGTTAACAGGTTTAGAGAATTCGGGAGCAGGAGTATTTATACAGAGACTGGGGGTAGAGGATTCCTTTCCCCTGGGAAAGTATGCAACAGTTTTCCAGGCGGAGGTCTATGCTATACTGAACTGCGCCAGGACTCCTGGATTAGTTAACTGTCTAGAGCAGAAGATCTGTATTTGCTCAGATAGTCAAGCAGCTCTAAGAGCAATAGTATCTCCACGCGTCAACTCTAAGTTGGTTGCAGAGTGTGTTAGGGAACTACAACGACTGGCGCTTCGTAAGAAGCTACAGCTGATGTGGGTACCTGGACACTCGGAAGTGGAGGGAAATGATCAGGCTGACCGACTAGCTCGGGCAGCTGCTGAGTTGCCACTTATAGGGCCGGAACCGGCCCTTGGCATCTCAGTTAGGAAAGTGAGAACAGATTTAAGAAGTTGGGCAAAGAACCAGCTGCAAACTGCCTGGGATCTACGAACCGACTGTAGGCAATCTAAGCAGTTCATTCTGGGACCCAGATTGGTGGTGACCAGAGAATTACTTAGTCTTAGTAGAAGGGAACTGAAACTGGTGGTCGGTTGGTTAACTGGACACAGTAGTAACCTTAATAGACATCTCAGCATCATGGGCTTGGTGGATGATCCAACATGCTCATTTTGCTTAGAGGAGGAGGAAACGCCTGAACATTTGGTCACAGAATGTGATGCATTGGCTGGACGTAGACAAGCTATTCTGGGCAGTAGATATCTTACCACCCAGGACCTGAGCGATGTAACCGTTAGGGACCTCCTGAGGTTGATTAAAGCCTCGGGTATACCTAACCGCTAGATATCCCCCAAGGCTGGTTGAGCCTTGTGTTGGTGATAGTATCCGAAATGAAGAGAGATGATATGGGGTAATGAAATGGACATGTTGGTCTGATCATAGGGCCGTACAGGCCCCCCCAATATATCGGATCGGATCGGATCGGATCTCAGGATCTAAGCAGAGTACATTAATAAAAACTTCAGCAGTCTTTTAAGAATTTATTTATCTTTCATTTAAAAAAGGATTCATTCAAATCGGTTGAGATTTCCGTTTGCTACAATGTACAGCGAAAAATCTGTGGGGTTGTTGTTTTTGGCGGACCCTGCAGATCTGGTACAATTTTCCGCGTTTTGAGAACCGTTTTTGTGCATTTTACACTATTTTATAAAATAATAACATTATGATCTGGCGTTTCAGAATACAGTAGAACGGCCTCAAATTGGCCTTCAAAAAATCTTTTTAACAAAGGTGGACCTGATCGAAATTTTTCACGGACCAGATCAGGCATACTGCAAAAAATAATGGGACCTCTAAAATTAGTCAAAACACTGTTTTCTTGTGCAAAATACACAACGGTATGATCAGACAAAGAATAAATCATTATTTGTAGTTCAGTGTTCGGAAATTGTACTTGCTTTTTTTTCCTGAAATGCTAATTGTAAACAGATGTTCAGGCACCAAATGGCTGGTTACAAGAAACAAAACAATGATCATAAGGGATGGCAAGCCGAAAACTCTGAGTTCTGGATAAAATCAAGTTTTTTGGCTTATTTTTCGTTAAAATAGGTTAATGGAATTTTGAGCTAATTTACATCTAATTCATGCTTACTATTAATATTATCATATTTTTCTGTACAAAATTCTTCCAAAAAATTTATGAAGGAGAATAGCCCGCTCAGCCCTTTTCCATACATGGGCCGGGGGTATACCCCTCCCCCTCGCCGGTCAATACCCCCCTCCCCGACACACACCCCTCCCTGAGGTAGAAAATTTTCGCTTATTTAAAGCTAAATGGCGTTTTTGGCCCCCCCCCCCCGAGGTCTCCATACCCCCTCCGGCTCATGTATGCCCTTTCCGATAATCTGCAAGAGAAAAAATCAAGCATGTGAATTTAAAAATCAAGGTTACATTTAGCTAAAGAACACTATTTGAGCCGTTTAACATAAATTTAAACACAGACTTACATTTCTCAGCAGAAAAGTGCACCGAAAAGCCCACTCGTTCTCAGAGCGTAAGAGTGTACAGAACCCGTAAGCCCAACAAGTCTGATAACAGCCTAGTGACCAGACGATGTGACAACTCAACTGCTGTAGGTAAGTAACGTTGTAGTTGCGGCTTGGTTCTCACCAGCGACTCAAAACTGCCATCGGTCAGAAGCAAAGTTTAACAGAAGTACAGCAGAGTTATAGCACTATTGTGAGGAGCAACAACAAGATCATCACAGCCTCAGCTTTGTGCAAACGGATCGAACATATCCACATCTGGAGTGGCACGCTCGACTTGGCTCATCCTAAACTGCGGTTGACGATGGTAATCGGCATCGACCGACAGTCTGCGTTTCTTGGTGTATATGTTGCGTTGCGTGTAGAGTCTGTCCGGGTCGGCGAGTGCAAACTGCTTTATGCGTTCGAATCGTTTGTAGCAAGAACGGTTATGCCGTTGCATAAGATGAGCTACAGTCATCCAGTCGGTTCCGTGCACAGCATGCAGAGCCAGCAGTTTGCGATCGTCGTCGGCAGTCCAAAGCATTCTGCGTCCCTCAGTGCCGTGCACGTAGTCCGAGTCCAACAGACGCACTGCACGCTCACGCACCGAGGAGCCACTGCGGTCCAGTAGTTTGCGACACAAGGCAACGATCAACCTGTTACGTGCGGCCAACCGACGACATTCTGACCGCTCCTGCTTTCCCTGCTGATCTTGAGAGAAAGCCTTCCGCACCCCCAAATACTTGATGGCATCTCGGATCGGCAGATTGTGCGCGCGCGCAAAGCCCTTCCAGTTTTTCCGTATGCGTTTGTCTTCGTCACTGCTGAAGTCCTCCGAGCTCAGCGATATTCTTGCTTCCTTCAGCACTCTCTCTTTCTGCTCTGGTTTCAACGGGTGACTGGTCTTGTGGTAGAACGGAATCCCTTCCGAATCAAAGATGGGCAGTGTTGGAGAATACAGCGGTGGCTTGCCCTTTCCACGCCCCATCACGTCTTGCTTTCACTTCAACACTAAATAAATCCCCAAAACAGCAAACCCTAATCTGCACGAGCGGTGCCAGTAGTGCAAGCGTGCGAGCGAGCCGCACCATACCGTAACAATAGCAGCGCCGCAACGCTACGAACTAGCGCCAAATTCAAACTGCTCCAGTACTGGCACACCGCTTCACGTCTCCAGACCTACCATTCACTCAGTGGCGTATCCAGGGGGGTGTAGGGTGTGTACACCAGTGTGGTGCACTTTTTATCTAGGTAACTAGGTAACTAGGTATACCTAGTATTACCTAGTTATTATTCGGGAAAAGTACCTAGATTTACTTTACCTAGTTGCTGGTTACTCTATTTTACCTAGTTTTACTTTACCTAGTCTTAAATCCACATAACTAGGTACTTCTAAGTAGGACAAGTTTACCTACAGTAGTTTACCTACCTACCTGTAGTTTGATATTTTCAGTTTTACGTGGCTTTTTCAGTCAGCAAACCTTCACATTTTCGGCTTTCCCACAATTACAGTGGCCCAGAGAATGAATTTCTGACTTATTTGATCAATAAAGTACAAATATTTACTTGAAATGTGTCAAATTTCGTAAATTTTAACTCCACTAACTTCATCATTGTTCTATTGAACCAAAAATAATATCTTGACTTGATTTCGAGCGTTTTAGGTTTACCTAGTATTATCTAGTTTTTCTGGGCTTTACCTAGTATTACTTTACCTAGCTTCTTAGCTGAGAACTTTACCTAAAGTCCATGTCAAAAAAGAGCGGACTGGCGGTTTTTTGCGAATAACTCCTTATGGGTGCATCGGAGCGCTTTTTGCCTCATAACCAAAGTTGTAGAGTGGCTCGAGCTCGGTACTCTGGTGCAACCTAATCTGCGCAACGCGCCATGGTAATGCTAATCTGCGCAATGGAAAAAAATAAGCTTTTCCTGTAGTTGGGATGAACGCGAGTTTTTCAGTGAATTATAACCTACAGACCTCGGGGATTTCAAAAATGGATTCATATTTCTTCTAGGTGGAACGGTTCCAGAGTTATACACCATCAAAGTTGGCCGAAAATGCTAAAAATGGCCATTTTTGGCGATTTTCAGATTTCTGGGGGGGGATTGGAATAACTCTGGACCAACTCAGCCGATCAGGCTGAAATTCACATATATGGTGTAAAATTTAGTTTTACGTCGATTGAGACACATAAGAACCCTGAAAAATTGACCCTGATACCGTAATCCCGATTTTTTCAACTTTAGGTCATTTGATTTTTTCTCTGGTTGCATGTAGTAGTTTAAGCCCTCCACTGTGGTTAAAAATGTACTTTACAGTGTTTTGAATCGATTTCAGTCTATTCTGAAGCCATTCGGATACTGTAGTGTGTGGTCCTGGCACGAAAATAACTTTTTGTCAATTTACATTGTTCCTGCAGCAAAGAAATGACCTATAGAGTAGGCACTAAGGGTTTTCATGGTCAGGGAATCCATTGCTGACATAACTATAATCACTGGGATACTGTATTTTGAGGTCCCGACACGAAAAATGCTATTTTGCGTTTATGCATGCCTGGTGCAAGGAAACGCTCTATAGAGTAGACAATATAGGTTTTCAGGGGTGGGGAATCTATTTCTGACATAACCGTCATTGCTGGGTTACTGTATTTTGTGGTGCCGATAAGATAATTGTTATTTTTTGCAATTTAGGTGTTCCTGTTGCAGGAGAAAGCTAAATAAAGTAGGTAATCAAAAACTTATGAGTTAGTACATTCGTTCCAGGAGCACAATATACAGTAATCCAGTAACATTCGCTATGCCCTGAATGAATTCGCTGATGCCGACAACCTTTAGTGCTTGTCAATTCATCGTTTCCTTGCAACAGAAACACCCAAATAGCAAAATATAACCATTTTCTCGTCGGGACCTCAAAATACAGTAACCCAGCGATGATGGTTCTGTCAGAAATAGATTCCCCACCCCTGAAAACCTTTATTGCCTACTCTATAGAGCGTTTCCTTGCACAAGGCATGCATAAACGCAAAATAGCAATTTTCGTGTTGGGACCTCAAAATACCGTATCCCAGTGATTATAGTTATGTCAGCAATGGATTCCCTGACCATGAAAACCCTTAGTGCCTACTCTATAGGTCATTTCTTTGCCGCAGGAACAATGTAAATTGACAAAAAGTTATTTTCGTGCCAGGACCACACACTACAGTATCCGAATGGCTTCAGATTGGACTGAAATCGATTCAAAACACTGTAAAGTACATTTTTAACCACAGTGGAGGGCTTAAACTACTACATGCAACCAGAGAAAAATTCAAATAACCTAAAGTTGAAAAAATCGGGATTACGGTATCAGGGTCAATTATTCAGGGTTCTTATGTGTCTCAATCGACGTAAATCTAAATTTTACACCATATACAGTATAGATAAAAAAAAATGTCCCATCGCTTTTTCGGCCTTCACTCAAACGTTTCGTTCTCAGTCATTTCTTGACGATTGGTCAATCAAAAAAAATGGCGGCTGGGGGGATGGTCGAGGTGGGGGAAATGAATAGGGGTGGTGACAGTAGGTGGGGGTGGCGAACAATTGTTTTTTTGGGGTAGGGGGCCGAGGGGGGTGGGGGGCTGGGCAAATACAACGGGCGGGCAGCAAGGGGAAAATGGTAAAAGGAAACTAGTTGAAAAAGGCGAGAGAAATGTCTAATGACTGGGAGGGTGCACAAGGTTTTTGTTTTGATAGATTGGGGGTGGGGGTATATTTGAGTTTTTTGTCTGTTGGGGCGATTGTGTGGGGTGGTTAGTGGCTTGGTGGGGAGCGTGTGTTAGAGGATATGTGGAGTGTGGGGGATGGGGTGCTGGGGTTGGGAATATGTGGTGGGGGGTTTAATTGGTGGTGTGGGGGGGTGGGAGGGGGTTTGGGGGGGGGGGGTGGGGGGGGGTCGCACGACGGACTTTTCCAAAATATGATGGGCGCCACTTCGTCAAGCGCTTATAACTTTTGAAGCAAAAGGGGCACAGGAATGGGCCTCCCAGCATTCGACGTGGTTTGCGGCGAGCTTTCAAACACAATAACTGCAGCCTTTCTACGTCTATTGGTTGGCGCGAAATTCAAATTTTTCTGCCTAGCAAAATTTGCGCCGATGCAACATCTGACAAACGTGCGCACCGTTCTGGCGCCCTTCAAGCTAGAGGGCCAGCTAATGGTGCGGTGCGCAGATAATTGCGTGGGCAATCCAGCCGTGGAAGCCGCATTGTTCTGCGGGCTCATACGCCAGAACGGCGACCATTCAAAAATTGGGTCGAAAATGGTGCATTTTCTGACTGATTTTTCGACAGGTTTTGACACCTGTCGCCCATATACTTGCTCTAATCGCGGCGGCTCACCCACCAAACGATAGCTAACAATCTCAGGATTCCGAAACTGTACTCACACTTCCGTTTCGTACCTGTTTTATGCCTCTTTTTGCCCAGCAACTGTGCATTGGTCAGCAACCCTAAATTATAGCTCCAGAAAAACATGCAAATTTCGGAGAACTGAGGAGGAAATTTCAACATGTCTTGAATACGATTTGTAGAGCGGACTGAGAGCTTTCGATCGGTATAGTGCATGACCTTCCAGCATAAAATTTTCTTCTGAGGTCTTTTGCATTTTTGGAATTTGTCCGGTTTTTATCATCGATTTTACGGGGTATTCGGCACATAACTCTTTTGTATGAGCACGTAGGGCAATGGGTGTGCCACGAAACGATGGCCCACGTCCGTGCGCATTCGGCGGTGTGCAAAATGATAGGCTGCGGTAACTGTGTGGGGTGCGCCTGGCCGAAATGTTCCGGCCATCTGGCTTTTTCGACTACTTCTTGGCAGTTTTTCTGGTAAGCCGAACTAATGATTGAACACTGCACGTCGATTTACCCATAGAATGATTGGTTGGATGCTAAGGATTCGGAAAATGTGACTATCGTTCCGTTTCGTAGCTGTTTCACGCACTTTTACCCCGATAAGCTGCCCTGGTCTAAAAACAGTCACAGCGAACACTGCGGAAATGCGCGAATTTCGGAAAAATGAGGACGAAATTTCAACATGTCTTGAATACGATTTGTAGAGCAGACTGAGAGCTTTCGATCGGTATAGAGCATGGCCTCCCAGCATAAAATTTTCTTCTGAGGTCTTTTGCATTTTTGCGTTTTGTCCGCTTTTTATCATCGATTTTACTGGGTTTTCGGCACGTAACTCTTTTGTCTGAGCACGTAGGGCAATGGGTGTGCCACCAAACGATGGCCCACGTCCGTGCGCATTCGGCAGTGTGCAACACGGCAGGCTGCGATCACTGTGTGTGGTGCGCCTAACCGAAATGTTCCGCCGGTCTGGATTTTTTGACTACTTCTTGGCAGTTTTTCTGGTAAGCTGAACAAATAATTGAACTGCGCGTCTATTTACCCATAGAATGAATTGATTGGATGCTAAGGATTCCGAAAATGTGATTATCGTTCCGTTTCGTAGCTGTTTCACGCACTTTTCTCCCGATATGCTGCCCTGGTTTCAAAATAGTTACCGCGAACACTGCGGAAATGCGCGAATTTTGGAGAACTGAATAGAAAATTTGAAAATGTGGCCAATAGGAAGTGTAATTATTGCAGAGTCCTTCTGATTGGTGGGTAATTTTGAAATGTCATCCGCTTGTTGCTTCAGAAACAGAACAGGCGTATCATGCATATTTCAGTGTTAGTCTGCAATTGTTCATTGCAGGATTTGTTAGCTAGTTTGTGACAATCCAGAAAACTGGCTTGCAGACGGTTCAGTTGCATAGCACGCATTTGCAGATTATCAAACAAATCAACACTACCTTCGTATGCTTGGTAGACAAGGGATTCAAAGGTGTCTGTATACTGTAGGACACACCTTGTAAACCCATTCAGGATCTCCTGCTCAGCAGCGCGAGTATTTTCCTTGATTTCCACTGTGTTTGCAGGCAAAAACACTGGCAATTTTTTCAAAATCAAGCGAAGCCTGCGTCTAAACAACAACTGAAGCCTGTCACACGGCACACACAGCCCAGACCATGCACAGGTGTGGAACATCGCTTAGTAGCACTTTCACTCCTACAGGAGCAGATAAGAAAGAGTTACAGACAGTATAATTAAAAAAATCTAGAGAATTATTGGCGTGAAAAACTGGGTTTAGAAGAATAAAAAGACCGAAATTTTCGCGCTTCCCACTGCGCCTGACGGCCATGCAATGCACAATTCGGAAGGACTCTGCAATAATTACACTTCCTATTGGTCACATTTTCAAATTTTCTATTCAGTTCTCCGAAATTCGCGCATTTCCACAGTGTTCGCGGTGACTATTTTGAGACCAAGGCAGCATATCGGGAGAAAAGTGCGTGAAACAGCTATGAAACGGAACGATAATCACATTTTCGGAATCCTTAGCATCCAATCAATCATTCTATGGGTAAATAGACGCGCAGTTCAATTATTTGTTCAGCTTACCAGAAAAACTGCCAAGAAGTAGTCGAAAAATCCTGACCGGCGGAGCATTTCGGTTAGGCGCACCCCACACAGTGATCGCAGCCTGTCGTCTTGCACACCGCCGAATGCGCACGGACGTGGGCCATCGTTTGGTGGCACACCCATTGTCCTAAGTGCTCATACAAAAGAGTTATGTGCCGAAAACCCAGTAAAATCTATGATAAAAGCGGACAAAATCCAAAAATGCAAAAGACCTCAGAAGAAAATTTTATGCTGGGAGGTCATGCTCTATACCGATCGAAAGCTCTCAGTCCGCTCTACAAATCGTATTCAAGACATGTTGAAATTTCGTCCTCATTTCTCCGAAATTCGCGCATTTCTGCAGTGTTTGTGGTGACTGTTTTTAGGCCAGGGCAGCATATCAGGGTAAAAGTGCGTGAAACAGCTACGAAACGGAACGATAGTCACATTTTCGGAATCCTTAGCATCCAACCAATCATTCTATGGATAAATCGACGTGCAGTGTTCAATCATTAGTTCAGCCTACCAGAAAAACTGCCAAGAAGTAGTTGAAAAAGCCAAACGGCCGGAACATTTCGGCCAGGTGCACCCCACACAGTGACCGCAGCCTATCTTGTTGCACACCGCCGAATGCGCACGGACGTGGGCCATCGTATGGTGGCACACCCATTGCCCTACGTGCTCATACAAAAGAGTTATGTGCCGAATACCCCGTAAAATCGATGATAAAAACCAGACAAATTCCAAAAATGCAAAAGACCTCAGAAGAAAATTTTATGCTGGGAGGTCATGCACTATACCGATCGAAAGCTCTCAGTCCGCTCTACAAATCGTATTCAAGACATGTTGAAATTTCATCCTCAGTTCTCAGAAATTTGCATGTTTTTCTGGAGCTATAATTGAGGGTTGCTGACCAATGCACAGTTGCTGGGCAAAAAGAGGCATAAAACAGGTACGAAACGGAAATCTGAGTACAGTTTCGGAATCCTGAGATTGTTAGCTATCGTTTGGTGGGTGAGCCGCCGCGATTAGAGCAAGTGTATGGGCGACAGCCGTCAAAACCTGTCGAAAAATCAGTCAGAAAATGCACCATTTTCGACCCAATTTTTGAATGGTCGCCGTTCTGGCGTATGAGCCCGCAGAACAATGAGGCTTCCACGGCTGGATTGCCCACGCAATTATCTGTGCAATGCGCCATTAGCTGGCCCTCTAGCTTGAAGGGCGCCAGAACGGTGCGCACGTTTGTCAGATGTTGCATCGGCACTACTTTTGCTAGGCAGAAAAATTTGAATTTCGCGCCAACCAATAGACATAAAAAGGCTGGAGTTATTGTGTTTGAAAGCTCGCCGCAAACCACGTCGAATGCTGGGAGGCCCATTCCTGTGCCCCTTTTCCCTCAAAAGTTATAGGCGCTTGACGAAGTGGCGCCCATCATATTTTGGAAAAGTCCGTCGTGCGACCCCCCTGGTTGGTGACTGAGCCCCCACAAATTAACACATTTGACTGAAGTCACTTTATTTAGAAACGTGCGCACTAACAGGGAATGAAAATACAACGGAGAACGAGAATCAATGGCACACGCACACGCACCAGACACTGGCCCACCTGCGCTCGGGATACAGCGGTTTTCTACGCTCTTATCAGCACCGCCTACAGCCGGATATTTCGGAGCTGTGTCCTGACTGCAACCTTGACCGACACACTACCAGCCATCTATTTGACTGTGCAACCAAACCCACGCTTCTGACATTACAGGATCTATGGACCGACCCAATCGCCTCTGCCGCTTTCCTGGGGATGTAGCTGCATGCGGCTATTAGCAACAACAATAATTCTTAAACCCCAATTATTTTCGTTCCGAAATTTTTTGTTCCCTGTATTTTTCGTGGTATATTTACTTGCCCTTCAACAATTTGAATCCCTTAAATTTTCTACCCCTAAATTTTTTCTTCCTTTGAAATTTGCGTTCTGAAATTTTTTGGGGGTGCACCTTCTTTACACCCTGGCTTTTTTGAGGGTAAAAACTTTAGGGTGGACAAAAAACCGGATCGAAAAAATATATGGCGCAAAAGCTTACACAAAAAAAGATTTTAGGCGGCAAAAATTTCAGAGGGGCTGAAATTGTAGAGGGGGGACAACCTCCAAAATACAGAGAGCAAATAATTTCGAACCGAAAAAATTTGGAGGTAAGAATTTTAGACATGGGCAAATAAAATCCTGAAAAATACAGGGTTCAAATTTTAAGGGGGCGCACGTTTTAGGGGGCAATTAAAGCGACCCGAAAAACACAGGGCGAAAAAAGCACCCAGAAAAATACAGGGTAAACTGTATCGGAGGCATATGGGCATTCTGAAGGTAAATCGTCAGTTTTACTGATTGCCGCAACCGAATCGGCCGATTCTCGGATGATACATCAGCTTAGCGAATTGGAGTTGGCCAGAACATGTGTGAATGAAAGGCCAGACCGTATCGAAGAAGTACCGCAGCTATAAGAAATTAGAATTGAAATCGTTGCAAACTGTAGGAACATCGTCAGTTAACTGATTTTCACAACCGAATCGGCCGATTCTTCTTAGGATAGCATTTCGTAATTACAAGTAGGAGTTTGCCAAACGATGTGTGAGTGTTAGCACAAAAGCACATAGAAGAACTATGTTACCTTGAAGATTTGAAATCGTTGCAATCTGAAGGAAAATCGACAGTTTCACTGATTTCCACAACTAATTGATCGGCCGATTCTTCAGATAGGACTTTGCTGAAGATCAGTGGTGCGCGAACTGCGAGTAGCGGCTGCATGATCAAAGTGATGAACGATCTGGGAGGCAATGAGTGGCAGGCAGGCCTGAATGGGACTTAAAGCAGGGTGCCAGTGCATGAGCGATTTGAATTTGGCGCTCGCCCGGAACGTTGAGGCGCCGCTTTGGTTACGGTGTGGTGCGGCTCGGTTCGCACTGCTCGTGCACATTAGGGTTTGCCTTCGGGTCGGGTCGGGAGCGCGCCTTATCCCTCCCTACTAGAGATGCAACCGTAATCCGGTATATACCGGATAATCCGGTATTTTTTAGCTCATAAACATTATCCGGTATCCGCTATCCCGTATTTTCTAAGTATTATCCGGTTAAAATACCGGATAATACCGCATAATCCGGTATTTTTCAGATCCGAATCCGAAGCACTATCCGGTATCCGGTATTTTTCTTTACGGTTGCTGTATTATCTCTACTCCCTACTGATGCGTCCCCCTAGGGCTATTTTTATATTTGGGAAAACAGGCCCTCCGGAGCGTGCCCTACTGATGGATAGCAAGTCGTGGACCTCCGAAGTGTCATTGAGAAACGTGCTGTCACAAGCCGTAATTCTGAAATATACAGTATAGATAAAAAAAAATGTCCCATCGCTTTTTCGGCCTTCACTCAAACGTTTCGTTCTCAGTCACTTCTTTACCGATTTCGCTCAAATTTTCAGCAAAAATTAACAACATGGTTGGCTAAATATTCTGCAAGTTTAGTGCCAAAATTCCGACTCATAGTGGTTTTATGACCCGAAAACTAGGAATGAGGGTGGTCCACGCAAATTTATTTTTTTTCGGTAATATAAGGAGCACAGGCCTGAAACTTGCAGGAATGATTGGTGTTGCTATTGGGCATAACATACTAAGCGGGCAGCCCAGTAGCTCAAAGGGCACTAAAATGGGGGAATTTCAAAAACATGAGTGAAAATCCCATAGTTAAGAAATCTGCACCTTCTAAAATCAAAGCACTGAATCTGTTGTTAATCAACATAGATTGTAGCAGGAAGTTCGTCAAATATATGAACCTGATATTTAAGCTCTGTTCCACACCATAGTAACCATCCTTGCAGCGTTTTTTGAAAATTGAAAATCTTTAGAATCGTCATTTTGCCGGTTTTACGAAGAAAAGTCATATTTCGTCATGTTTTTGAAATTCCCCCATTTTAGTGCCCTTTGAGGTACAGGGCTGCCCGCTTAGTATGTCATGCCCAATAGCAACACCAATCATTCCCGCAAGTTTCATGACTGTACTCCTTGTATTACCGAAAAAAAAAATAAATTTGCGTGGACCACACTCATTCCTAGTTTTCGGGTAATAAAACCACTGAGGCGGAATTTTGGCACTAAACTTGCAGAATATTTAGCCAACCATGTTGTTAATTTTTGCTGAAAATTTGAGCCAAATCGGTAAAGAAGTGACTGAGAACGAAACGTTTGTGTGAAGGCCGAAAAAGCGATGGGACATTTTTTTATCTATACTGTATGTTCAGCGTTCATGTATTTCTTGTCTGGGAAATGGGAATAACTTTTCAATCAATGTTGTACCGGAATTTTGTCAGATTGAAAAACATATGTCATTTTCGTAATCAGCGGCAAAAACTGCATTAGGTGATATAAATTTGATGGCTCTGTACATACATGGGCCGGAAAAATCCGGAGGAGGGTGGGGGGGTTGAGACCTCGGGGGGGGGTCCCGAAAAAAGGCCAAAAAACGCCTATTTTGCCTTAAATAAGCGAAATTTTCTCCCTCCGGGAGGGGGGTGGAAGGCCGAGGGGGTGGTATGGACGGCCGCGGGGGTGGGGTATACCCCCCTTACCCCCCCCCCCGGCCCATGTATGGCTCTGTAGCCTACATGCGACTGAAATGAGTCACCTTTCAAATGCGCATGTTATAACAAGTAAAGCCGTTTTCTCCCAAATAATAAAAATGCCCATATCTTCAAAACTAGGCAACACAGAGAAAAAATATTGTTATTATTTGGAATATAAGAAAAACTGCTTTATACCCCGGTTTATCTCCCTGGCGACTACCGCTAAATTCCCAGTGAATCTTGATTCCCATACAATTCCCAGATGACTCATTGGGGATTTGCTAGGATTCCCGCCCTTTTTATGTGGGCCCGAATTCTAGCTGATTCCCAAACAGAGGTTGGGAATTCTGCAAATTTTAAATTTTAAAGCTCTTTTAAATTCGCTGATGACTCAGAATTTGGGATTCGCAGTTTCGCCCGGACTCTCTCTGAAGCGTTGTCAAGCAAACTTGGGAATTTAACAGTTGAGGGGCTAATGAGTCAGCTGCTAAGTTCCCAAGCTCCAAAATTCCCAAGAAATTCGCAATAAGTGAATTATACGCCATTTTTAATTCCCAGGCCTGCGAATCAATGACATATTTCATCATCATTGATTTTTTTGCCATGGGAATTCGTAGGATTACCAAATTCCCAAATGTACTCCATGGAGTATGGTCATTTTGGGGGATTATGGTTATGCTAGCGAGCAGTGCCACCCAAGGAATACTGTCGGTCACAAATTTGAACGCAAATTTCTCCCGATCCCGAGCAAATCTATCTAAACTGAATGCATTTTCGAACTCAGCGCACAAAACTGCTTCGAACCGTATACTAACGCTTAAGCTTTGCAGAAAAAAAATTTTAGTAGAGCATAGACGGTAGAGCAGCCATTGGGACATGAATGGCTCAAACCGACCCAAATTAAGTCCACTTTTTCGCGCTGAAACCGTGAGTGGGAAGCGGAGCGCATTATGAAGAGCTATAGAAAATGATTTGGTGCGTTAGATGGCTCTTGAATTTCGAACTTCTGTGAAACGGGCATTTTTATACGTCAGCTTGCAACGCAGTAGGCAAAAAGTAAGTTTTTTTACCCAAATTAGGTCCACTTACTCTATATCTATTCCTGAATCTAAACGTGAATCATAAGATTCCAAACAATAGTAGAATCAGTTTTTGGTGGTTTGGCAATCCCACATAGTGTATTTCGATGCGGTATTTCTTGCGTGGATTTACGGACAGATTCCTTCAGAACGTCCATCTGCAAGCAGCAGTCAGCAATGTCAGAGGAAGTGAGGTTTGTGGCTCCAGAGATTGGCGAATCGCATCAGTCCCGTCGGCGGTGCTCTGAAAATTTGGGCCCTGATGACGACGATAATGAAGACAATAATGCTGAGCCACAGTTCGAACCAGTCATTCAGTTGCCTTTGGTGGAAACGAAATCACTAGAGGAAGGTACAGATGGATTGTGCTTTAACTTTATTATTCATGCACACGCATGGTACTACATCGCACAGACCATGCCAACCGATTCGCTGCAGTTGGTAGTTGAAAAAATTTTACTCCTACTGGATTCAGTCAAAATCACCTGTATCAGGACAAGTTGATGTTGTCAGAAATCGGCCAACTGAAAACTGCGAATGGTCTTGATTGTTGGGTGCGGTCTGCGGGGAAGTGATACACAAACATGGACATGGACAAACCTTTGCACCAGATTCGGCGAAAAAATGTGGCTGAGTTTGGTCAACCAGCTGAGGCTCTGTCTACTCAGATTATCCCTCCGATTTTTTGGTTCCTCTCTAGTGAAATTGAGAAAATCGAAACTGGGGGACATCGGAAATGGGGCAAGTCGGAACTGGGGTATCGGAAATATCGGAAGTGTGGAAAGTCGGAACCGGGGTCACGCCGCTTGATCCTATCCAGCTTCCGGGCGGTAGTTGGCTTCTGATCCGGTCACCGCGTGAGCGCTCGTCACTGTTCAATACATAACACTGCCGCTTCCTTACCTTGGCTTTTTGGAATTCTTACAGTGTTTTGCATCGAGCCATTATCGCTCACAATCCTGTGCTCGGTCACTACAATTTTTTGCAGACAAGCAACAGTAATTATTGGACTGGACGGTCGGGTTTTACATGCAGATGTAGTTGTGCTTGTGTTGTAATACACATGTTAGTTACAGACAGTTGGATGATTATGTTAATTTGTAGATGAGGAAACTCTGTGGCAAGAAAGAGCGAAGCTATATCGATATGGAGTCGAGTGGAAGGAGCGAGGCACCGGAACTGCCAGAATACTGAAACATCGGAAGAAAGGTTGGCGCCGTTGCTAAATCACCATTAGTTAGTTTTTATTACCTGCTGACCAAATTTTCGAAAAATTGAGTCTCACAAAACCGGGCCGGAAGGTGATAAAATGTACTTTTGCGTCAATTAAACTAAAAGACAAAATTTTAACCAAATCGGACACAAAAAATTGAGATTTGTCCGGAAGTTAAGGAGCAAAAGTCGATTCCTAGAAACCCTCAAACTGACTTTCTCGCAATATGCATGTTAATTCTCTGGAAAACCTATAACCAACCAAGCCCATGTCTGTAGTATATGAGTACATTTAGGGTGTGTGCGATTTTTGATGCGGCGCGACCAGACATTGAAGCTGTGTGCCAACCACTACATCTTGCCGGACATGATGTTGCGGCACCACTCGCAGTCGGACAGAACCTGGCTCTGGGGAACACCTGCCGACTTCTCTGACGGTACGCCTCAGAGGGAGCTTCTCGCTATCAGATTCAAGGTAGTCCTGTTCCGTCCTCTAACGTGAACTTCGGTTGGCTATCTAGACGAGTGACATGGCTATGGCATTCCGCGAGCATTTCAACCAGGCCAAGGCGATCATGTTAGAGTATCAGTCGCGAAAGAAGGCAGCGGAAAAAGAAGAGCCAACTGCCGAGAGTGATCTGGGCAGTGCTGGCGACGCTGACCAGATCAGGGACCGACTTGCTAAAGTGCAACTGGACGCAAAACAGGTGTCCTCTAGCACCGACTCGTGACCTGATGGATGGATGGATGCACGGTCGGTACGGGTTGACCTGTTGCAATGTTTATCTCCTTTCTATTGTTTGAATTTGAGTAAATCTTTCGGTGCACGAGTCTCCAGTTGTTGATTTCAATGGCATTCCTCCAGTTGAAATTGCCTTTTCTAATCTGGTCGGTTACATTTGCATTACGTGTTGCTTGCTCTAGACGAAATGACTCACAGATTAACTAAGCTGTCTGGGTTATGCACCTATGGATCACGGTTCGTTTAAGTTTGAATTTTAAGTTTCGTGTTTCCTTCGATTAAGTTGGCTCTTAGGCGACTGAAAATCCGCCAAACTTTTTACAAGTTTTGGCTTAAAACAAACTAATTTTCGGCAAAATCAGCAGTTGATTATTTTACCAATTTCAATTTGTGATTACAGCAAAAAGTAGCGCTGAATGTACAGTAAGATTAATTTAATGTTGACACTGCTCAATAACAGCATCATCCGTCTTGGGTAGAACACTGTTTTGTCAAATTTTAAATCGTTTCGGATCACATTCAAAAGGTTTTCTGAAAGAATTTTTCAAAACTAGGTTTTGGTGAGAGCTAGAGCAAAAGCAGGTAAGACGGACGGAAACAAATTTTAAAGCAAAAGTATAATCCAGAAATTGCAAAGAACGCAGTTAAAAGGCGAAATAATAGTACTACAATAACTTTTTGGGTAGAAATTAGAGTATGGTGGTAGCACTTTTGGCCTTTTATAGCAAATTTTTCATATTTTCGGCAATTATTGCCATTTTCGACAATTTGCTCGGCAGTTACCGATTTTCGGTGGCCCAAGTTAAGGCTGCAGAATATTCAGAATTATTGGTAATATTTAGAGAAATTATGTATAATTGGTTTCTGTTTGAGAATGCTGGTTCGTGCGGTGAGCAGCGACAGCGGTGCTCCGTCAGGCAGCGGCAGCAAGACGCCGGCGCCTCATCAGGAAGGATTGGAGCCAGGAGACAAACTGAAGTATGACCCGCAGCTTGTGCGTCCAGACATGATCGAGTCGCCGAAGGGGTTT
Source organism: Sabatieria punctata (assembly GCA_030248155.1). Taxonomy (NCBI): domain Eukaryota; kingdom Metazoa; phylum Nematoda; class Chromadorea; order Araeolaimida; family Comesomatidae; genus Sabatieria; species Sabatieria punctata. The sequence goes on from JASANB010004741.1 coordinate 161,090, forward strand.
TTGGCCAAGACTGGCACGCCGTTCTTGTTCCCTCAGAACAAAGCCGAATACGCTCTGGCCAGAGTTGACGACTTGTTGAACATGATTAGAAGGGTAGCTGTCACCTTGTGTCTGCCACAGAGTCAGGTAACCGTTGTAGACGTCACTTTGGCCCATGACGTTCGGCTTGGCGTGTTGCGCCGTTGAGATGATGCACTTCGCAGCGCCGAGATACGACATGGATCGGTTCGGCGTGGTGTTCCGAGCCAGTCCTCGACAAGTCGACTGTATCATTGTAGCAGGCACGGTCACCAACAAAATGGCACCTGCTTTACGTCGAGTACGCGTCTTGCCTTTCTCTATCTCTTTTTACTGGTGCTGGTTGAGGTCTACGAGCAAATGCCAGATCCTAAGTGGGTGATCAGTATGGGAAGTTGCGCCAATGGAGGCGGTTACTACCACTACGCCTATTCAGTTCTCCGCGGCTGCGATAGGATTATGCCGGTTGACATCTACATACCAGGTTGTTTTCTTAAACGCACTTTTCTACTAAACTTATCTTTCTTCTCTGCTATTGGTCGTGTGCTTTGTATGTTTTTCAAAATCTTTGTGGTAATGTGGCAGAGTTGGTACAGGTAAGACAGCAGCCAGGTAATCCGATCAGGGAAAGTCGCAATTTAGAAGATTAAGTACGTATGTGGAAAATAGGCATTGGAGTAAAATGGGAAAATTAATGTTAGTTGAAATCGATTCAGGAGATTAAAATTGGTTTAAACGATTTCATCTTCTGTCTGCGAATCGCATATTTTTCTTATAGAACTTAGTGAAAAGAATAATACTTACTGAATGGATAATATGCATGCACATACATGTACTAGGGGCGGTTGGGGGGGTTCCCCCTTGCTGGAAAGGTCAAACCCCTCACCCCCCCCCGAGACAGGTTAATGGACCCCCTCCCCCGACCAAAAAATACAAGTACTAGTAGTGGCTCCAGTATTAACAAACTGGGTCAGAAATCACTAATTTTTAGCCTAAAATTCACTTGAAAAGCCTTTGGAACCCGAATTTGGCGTTTCCACTGCTGATATTTAAGAAAAATCGGTGTTTTTGGAAGCTCTTTTTGTCATTTTTTGCTTGTTTTTAGCTTTAAAACGCTATTTGGCAGCTTAAAATAGCGATTTTTAGCGTCCTTACTGAAAAAAACGTGCTAAAAACGCATTTCTAAGCGTTTTGGAGCTTTTCGAAATTTGGGACCCCCACCTGGGCGAAACCCCCCTCGCCCCCCCCCCACCTGAGGAACCCCCCCTACCCCCTCCCCCCAGGTCGCCCCGGAGCTGTTACATGTATGTGCATGCATACATGCAATACAATAATGCTTGTAATTTTGGTTCTTCACAGGCTGTCCTCCGACTGCAGAAGCGTTGTTGTACGGTGTTCTGCAGTTACAGAAGAAGATTAAGCGCCAAGCCAACGTTCAGCTGTGGTATCGGCGGTAGACATTGTACAAAATAACAGTGGTGTTTTCAACCAAATACTGTTCTGGTAGATAGGCGACTGCGGCATATAATTATATATTAAATGTTGTGTGTAAGACAGATCTTTATTTGTTGTGTTTCTCTGACATGTAGGTCCTTTCCACAGTACAGTACGTGCAAGATCAGTTATTTTTATGTGCTCACTCAGTAGATGGAAATTGTCTGTTATATTTGTGCATCAAAATCGACGCAGTCCTAAGCAATTGGTAACTATAATACCGAAAGTATCGAAAGCCCAAAAGCTTTTTTCGCTTAATCAATGATTTCGGTTGGTTGCTACTAACGTGATTGCATAAGTCACAGCCCTTGAAATAGTTGCTGAAACGTACGGACTCGGAACAGTACACCCCGCCCGCAATTGCGCGCAAAGATTTGTTTGTGTTTGGCGAAGGGCATACATTTGGTTTGTCCGAAGTTGAGGTGGGGACAGCCATGTCTCCGCGCGTAGTCGCCTGTCGAAATGCTGAATTTTTTTGCGAGAAATTCAGATTTTTGCGGGAAGTTTGAATTTTTTGCAAATGTTTTCACTTGTAATTTGAAATTTTCTAGATAAAGTTGAGTTTTTGACAAAAACTGCCCAAAAATCCGTATTTTCAAAAAAAAATTTGCCAAAAAATCGAAATTTGCGAGGAAATTTTTGGGTTTGGTGCGTAGTTGCCAAAATTGATTTCTATGGCTTAAAAACGCTTCTGGAGGTTTTCTAGCTGCATCTACAGTAGCAACCTTTGGTAGATTTTTATTTCCGTCCCCCTGGATACCCTCCAATGCACATGTATGCTTTAGGGTCAGTTTTAGAGTCATAAAATGTGATTTTAAACATTAGTTCGTGTTTTATTTAACTTAGGTTTAGCCTTATAGTAAAGCTGTGGTTAAGCACAACAGCCATCCTACTGAAGGTAGGGGATGATTATGTGTTGCGTGGCGTACAAGAAGAGCAAATACACTGGTGGGTCAACGAAGGTTTTGCTGTCCGAGCGTCAAATATGGTGCCGCCCAGTGGCGTATCCAGGGGGTGTAGGGTGTGTACACCCCTCTTTGCGGTGGAGGTAGGAAGAAAAAGTCTGTCAAAAATATAAGAAACTAATGAATTATGTACTAAAACTGTCTATTTTGTGCTCAGAATGCCTTCTAAATGCGTTTTTGAAGGCCAAATTTTCAAAATTTTCTCGCCCTGGTCGGGCAGAAGCCCAACCAGGCCGTTATAAACTACTAAAACTTGTAATTTCTGTTAATTTTAAGCTCGGAATGCGTTTTAAACGCGTTTTTGAAGGCTAATTTTGCTAAATTTTCTTACCCTGGTTGGGCAGCGGCACAACCAGGCACTTTCAAAATTTTACACCCCCCCCCTTCCAAAATCCTGGATACGCCACTGGTGCCGCCGTATTTATGTACTCTGAATATTCGCGTCGAAGAAACACCATCGGTTAGACCGGCAGGAGAGCATTTCCAGAAAACAGTTGGCAGCCATGAGATTTCAAGTGTTCGAGAAAGTTTCGGTAGAATTTGATCATGAAACAGAATCTTTCTTCTAGACTAAATTTGCAGCTCGAATAACTGTGTCAACGTTTTTCTGAATTTTTGCATGAATTCTGAGAACGAACAGGATTCGTGCCGGTCAGGGGATTTTCCGTCTTGTCAGGAGAAATTTTGGGCGTTAGACCATAAAAGCATGCATTCAGTTGTTGTTGTTGTAACATTTTGTCCTTTCGGACTAGGAGTAGCTAACTGCTATAGAGCAGGAAGAGACACAAGGTCCGGCAGTCTCCTTAACAACAACCCTCCCCTTTTACTGTCGGTGTGTGCAAGACAGCGCCGGTTCGGTCCCCATTTATCTAGTTGCCATTGCTGACTTTCGATGGCCTGGGTTGGGCTTTGTGTCAACTACTTCCCATCGCCTCGACAGGTTTCGAACCCACAAACACACCGCTTCCACGGGTGCCGGGGCCGCCGTGACACACGGGATAGCGTAAACTACCCATGGCCAAGACGCGACAGTAGGTTTTAGAAGCAGTAATGAAAGTGCACGTAATTCAGTCAATATCATTGCGTTTTAGAAGGGTAATTTTTCAAAATTCTCTTGGCCTGGTTGGGTGGGCAGCGGCCCAACCAACCAGATCCCTTCAAACTACTAAATCTGTTAGTGTGGTGAAAATGCCTTTCAAACGCGTGTTTGAAGGCTGAATTTGCAAAATTTTGTAGACCTGGACCAGATCTCTTCAAACTACTAAACCTGTGTTTTGAAGGCTAATTTTTCGAATTTTTCTTGCTATGGTTGAACGGTAACAAATGACTGCAGTCGTGCACTTGCCTAGCAACAGTTTTTGGGTAAGAAATATCACATTTAGTGTGAAAAAATTTTGAAAATGTCAGGGATTTTTTGCTTTTGTCAAAGAAATTCAGGGAATGTCGGGGGGTTTCATTTAAAAATCGCGAGAGCGGCACGAAACCTGCAGAAATGTTCGCTTGGCCAGGCATTTAGCACTGGTTTTACTGGGTTTTCTGCCAAAAAGAACAATAATTCGAAAAGTTTTGGTTCCGACACCCCTCAACACCGGAACTTATCAGTACGTGTGCGTATTGAAACAGGTATGTATATGAACTAACTGCCCAGACTACATACGTACAGTACTCCTGCACAAAGAGAAGAGTCTGTTGTTTTATGCAAGTTATGCCGCGCTGGACGAGCTGGCATGTTGAACGGAAAAATCGCTCAACAAACAAACCAACTTCACTTAATCGTTTTTTGCAGCATCACTCGCTCAGTTTCATGAAAATTGGAGAAATTTGTCCAGTGTTCGTGCGTCAACAATAGTATGTTCTCGTGTATTCTATGGTTGGTTGATTAATTAAAGAAGTGAAGTAAATCAGTATCAGAAAATATCTTCAGATCAAACTTCATCGCGTTCTGTACACTCTTCCTCTAGCGGTATATTGAATGCATCGAGCCGTTGCACCAGTTGAGTAAAGGTTGGCCGTTGATTTGGTACTGATTTCCAGCAATCCATCATTAACTCTGCCAATTGATCAGGCACGATCGGAGCGCACTTTAGTCTTTGTCCTGCCTTTATAGCCTTTCTTACTTGCGCATTGGCCAGCCCAGTCCACGGCTCTGTGCCGTCGTGCCAAACTTCCCAGATGGTAACGCCGAAACTCCAGACGTCACTTTTGGTGCTAAAGACGAAGCCGGCGCGACTGCTCATTGACTCCGGCGCCAGCCACTTTACAGGCAACTTCTCCTTCTGACACCGGGACACCTGACCGACGCCGACCTTGCTCAGACCGAAGTCCGACACCTTCACCTCTCCCTTCGCACCGATTAGACAGTTTCTGGCCGCCAAATCTCTATGAATGCAGCTGTGTGTGGTGGCCAAATATTGCATGCCTCGACAGATATCCTGACAAAACTCTACTTTGCTCTGTGCCGAAATGTTGTTCACGTTATTGACGAGATACTTTTTGAGAGAGCCTCCCGCACAATTCTCCATGACCAGTTTGAGCGGCGGGGCGTCCGTGACCAGACCGATGAATCGCACAACGTTCTTGTGGTTGAAAGAGAGCATTCGTTGGGCTTCTTCAATCAGCTCCATCTTAACTTGCTCGGTCACGTTCTCATTGGCTACTTTAATTGCTACTGGCAGATCGACTCCCTTGTATTTCAGTTTGCCCTGCCACACTTCCCCGAAAGCGCCACTGCCTATCTTCTTCTCTGCCACAACGTTCTCACTCTTCAGCTTCCACCTCCTCTTTTGAATCGGTTGTTTCATCAGTGCGCCATCGCTAGTTATCGGTGCATTGGTCCTGCTCAGCCACCTCACCAGATCCACAGCGTACATAAAGTGCCTGCAAGTTGATAGCTACTCACTAACTTACTGACACAACAATACTTGTTGTTGGGCGCCTTCCATCCTTTTTCATCTTGACTTAACTCCAGCTCGACAAGCTTCCCTTTCCAAAATACCGATACGATAGGCTGTGGCGTTGAGTCGCAAGTCTTGTTCCTGACGAGCCAGTCGCCGTCAGTGGTCAGTAGTTGTCCAACTTCGGTCGGTAACACGAATCCGTGGTAGAAACTGAAATCTTCCAGGCGACTTTTTGAGCCCGACGTAGCTTTGCTCCGTGATCGTGCAGTTTCGGTCTCACGTGAACTACTGCTATCTGCCGCCGCTTGAGATGGACGCCGCTTTGACCTCTTGGACCTTTTGCTCATTGCTATCACACACCTACTTAGTACATACAAATACAAACAGTGATTCTTGTATGTAATTCGATTGTTCGGCTACATGAAACCATTATGGAAAATTACAGTATGACAATTATCTACACAAAATTGGCTTGTTAGGAAGCTCTATACCTTCCTACGCAAGTCGTCCTCTGAGATAAGGGTTCCTTAGCGTTTGTGCGTCTACACAATATAGGCTTCTCTTAAAGTCACCCAAAAGGCTTAGGCCGCCCTCAAAATTAAGGGTCCCTAAGCACTTAGGGAGCCAGAATACGGAATATCGTTAGAGTTCATTCAGTTGCCAGTTCACTCGACACGCATGTAATCAGACTTTTTGCTTCGTTTGTAATTTATTGAGGCTCATGCAATGCCCAATTTCGGCTCTTAGAGGTGTTGCATTTGTGCTAGAGTAGGACATTGAAAAGTACCTCGTGTCCGATCCGATGTGCGGGGACCTTATGGCCCAACGCTCAGACCTATGCGGTCCATTGCGCGACCCCCGTGGTTCGTCATCTCGGACGTTTCTCTTCTATCACTGCCAGCCACTCTAGCCATGCTGTTGGGCGCCAGGTACTAAGAGAGTGCCTGGCGCGTTGACCTTGACGTCATGGTCACTCCGCAACTAATTAATCACATAGTGGTGGTGCGTTTGAGCGAGTTTGAGAAGTATATACTGCTTTATATCTGGCTTTGCTGTTCTTCAGTCATGAATTGCAGTTCAGAATGATCAGAACTCGCGTCACCAACAACAACAACATAGTTGTTTGTGTCAATTTACTATGTCATTTTGCATATTTGCTTAGTATTGATTTTTGCGCGCGTATACAAATCGCCTCCCCAGAAAAACGTAAACGGTGAGAACGTGCGGTAAGCTGTGGTACACAGTGGTACACCAAGTGTTGCGGATTTTCCAATGTAACAAATCGCCTCCTCGAAAGGAGAAAAGTTGGAAAATCGCAAGTTACACCATAAGAGAAGGTAAATAAGCACTACTAAGGGTAAAATGAGCGCAACAGCTCATGCTGGAAACGACTGCTTGTCGCAAAATCGTTTCATTTAATAAGTCGAAATATAAAAAAAGTCCATCCAATTCATCTACCTGTCATCACTGCCTTTTGGTGACAACAAATCTAAATCTAAGCTAAAATAGATTTGGAGTCGCGTTTATGACTGTAAATAGGGTTATTTTTCTTTGAGCATAGATCTCAGAAGTTGATTTCTAAATTGCAGGCAGCGTCAGGTCAGTACGTAACGTAGTCACAGTACAGTGATGACCAAACGGACAAAACGTCTTGTGCAGAAAAATATAGGTAGGCACAAAGCTGCCTCCAGTGCTATATACCAGCCTGTAAGTGAAGGTTACGATCTATGTGCATGCATAGTGCATGTAAGTGCTCAACTGCTGTTAGAATAGGCACTTGTGCAGCTAAAATCCGACAATCAGATGAGATGAACGCAGCAAAAGCACAGACGAAAACTCCGCAATCATAGCCATTCTTCCGTTGTGGAACTTTTGGAAAGACATATGAGTCTATTGTGATGCCGGGACCTCATACCGTTGCCGAATTGCCGGCGTTACTGATATGCAAATTTTTTTGCAGCCCGTGATGTTGGTTGTTATGTGCATGTTTTCCTAATTTCCAAATTGTTGGGAAGCATTTTCCATTTTTTATATTTTCCATTTTCCAACTTTCCAACTTCTTCGGGAATCGGGAGGCGATTTGTGCCCGCCCGTGATTTTTGACGTGGCCCATGCTGCGTACCGGTGTAAATTAAGTGATCGCTCCATGTATCTAGAACTCTATGCCCTCGTCCTCCTCCATTCGATCGGTGAAAAATAAAAAGCCTTCCTTCTTCGTCATCTTCTTGGTTGTGAAGCTACCATCAGAAGTGCGTAGTAAAGGTGAAGATGGCGTGTGGAGTGGCACTGAAGCGACCGCTGGAGTTGGATTCCATGATGAGTCCGGAGGGGTCTGCCAAACGTCCCCGCACCAGCGTGCACTGCTCTCCGTTCCGTCCTACGTTCGGTACTGTGGCTGCTTCACTTCCCACTTCTTCCAGCAACAGCTCTCCCTTCGCTCAGCTGGCCTCCAAGCTCAGCTCTGGTCTGCAGTCCGTTGTCCTGCTCGTCCGGTCATTCAGATTGTTTGTGTGCTTTCAGAACAGTTGGAGTCGTATCTTCGGGCAGAGATCCGTTACTTGCGACGCCGACGGCTGATTCCGCGTCGCCGAGAGACGGCCGCCGGTACCGACGACCAGGCTTACCGCGCGCCTCCTCGTTCGCCTCATCACTCTTCTGATTCGGAAGGAGAACAAGCGGCAACTGCAAGTTGCTCTTCCAAACGCAAAACCGCCGTCGACGAAATGGACCGAGCTCAGTTTTCGCTCAAACAGGTATTCTGATTTTGCAGTGCTCTCCTCTCGGTACGGTACACGGCCCATCTGCAGGTGCAACTGATTTGCGAACGGCTGCTGAAGGAGCAAGAGCTGCGCTTGCGCACCGAGTACGAATCTGTGCTCAACGCCAAGCTGTCTGGTGAGTTTGCAGTTTTCTGGGATTTCTGTTGCAACGCTATACTTTTTATCGGGAGACCGAAGGTCTACAATAAGGCCTTATAAATTAAGTGCCTCTCTACTCTCTCGTGCCATTTTTATTTATTTATTTATTCCAATTGAAAGCAAAGATGCGTAGTATCATATTATGTACATACAACAAGAATAATGTAAACGGACGACCAGGACAATGACGGAATAACCGGATGATAGCTCTAAAACGACAAAATGGTTAAAATCAGCATGTCCGAAAACCACTAACATCCTAGCTTTGTGTCTTGTTAGTTGCACAACAAAAGTCGATAATCAATCGATATCGATTATTGAATTGAAACTCGGTGTTAGCTCTAAACCAACATCATGGTAGAAATCGGCATCCCAAAAACCACTAACATCATAGCCTGTGTAGCTGGGTCATCTCATACATGTACTAGGCAGCCATGGGGTAGCATTTCGGTTGAGGGGGGGGGTAGAATTTCCAATCCTGAGGGGGGTAGGAGCGCCTGAGGGGGGGCTGAGGGGGTGGTAAGCCGAAAAGTCAGATTTTTGGCTAAAATCAAGGTTTTTGGCTTATTTTTCATTAAAATAAGCTTTTCTGAGCTCATTTGCACCTAATCCAGACATATTTTTATCATAATTTTCTATTCAAAATTCTTCCATGTCTGGTACTAGGGGGTTTCGGGTTGCCCCCTAGCTGAAAAGTCTACCCCCCGAGACAGGTTAAGGGACCCCCCGACCCAAAAATACCAGTACTAGTAGCGGCTCCCAGTACTAACAAACTGGCTCAGAAATCACTAATTTTTAGCCTAAAACTCGCTTGAAAAACCTTTGGGAACCGAATTTGGCGTTTTCACTGCTGATATTTAAGAGAAATCGGTGTTTTTGGAAGCCCTTTTTGTTATTTTTTGCTTGTTTTTAGCTCTAAAACGCTATTTGGCAGCTTAAAATAGTGATTTTTAGCGTCCTTACTGAAAAAATCTTGCTAAAAACGCATTTCCAGGCGTTTCGGAGATTTTTGAAATTTCGGACCCCAATCTGGGCGAAACCCCGCTCGACCCCCCCCCAACTGAGGAAAACCCCCTACCCCCTTCCCTTAGGTCGGCCCCGAGCTGTTACATGTATGGGTCATCTGCACAGCAAAAAATCGATAATCTATCAAGTATCGATTGATCACGTTATCGTAGCTGTAAATGGGCGTCGCCATTCAATTTGGCGTATCAGAAAACCTCTATTTGGTCATCCCATTTTCTTTTTTAGCTACTTTAGTCAGATGCTGAAAACTGATAAAATCGTGATCAATCGATATTTCGCGATCGATTATTTTCGATACAGCAAAAAAGGCCATAATTTTTATTGAAGATTCTGAAAGCCCATGATGTGGGCTTTCGAAGGCTGGATAGCACGTGTCTCAGCTAACTCGGCCCCTGAGAAACGCCCATTTCCGTTAGGGGTGCTTTTTAGTTTTACTATGGAAAATGGCCCCATCAGAGGGAACCATGAATGGCCATTGTTGGCTACCCAGAAGGACTTGAGCGGAACTGTTTTAGGGTTTTATTTTGGGGCCATAGGGATGTCCAACGCACACCATGCCGGCCGATTCCGCCGACCCCCCCACGTAACATGTCTGCCCGATCTCGGTTGGCAGTGACAATTTAAAAGGAAGAATAGATGGTTTTGTGTTTTGTTGACAATGGACAGAAATTAGTTGAATCAGACGTTGACTTACTGATTGATTTTTTGCAGCACAAATATTATATGAAACAAAATGTTCTGGGCGGGCATTTCTACTATTGAATCTAACTGTTGGCCATAGCATAGCATTAAGAATGAAATCGGTTTAGAAAGATTTTATGGGCTTGAAATATAGCATTTCCGCCAGTTCTACGACCTGGTTTCAAACCACAAACATGGATGCTTGGTTTAACCATGCATGTACTGGGAAGTTGGGGTTAGCTCCTTAGCTAGCAAGGTCAAACCTCCCTTGCCCCTACTCGGACCCAAAAATACAGGTACTTGTAGCGCCAGTACTAACAAACTAGCTCAGAAAATATTAATTTTGTCATGAAATCTTTTTTGGTAATGGAATTAGCGGCAGGAAAGCCCCGGCCCTGGACCTGTTACATGTCTGTACCCCTAGCTGGCCGCTACCACCCGGTCGGTTGTCTATACCTCTCGTCATGTAGGGGCAAGAGAGGTGCCTACCCCTTTTAAATTTTGGCTGCCTGTTTTTTGGGAAATCGGCTTACAGTCTCCTTGAAAAGGTGCACTCACGCTCGTCCATTTTTCGGGACCATGTATGCAAAAAGAAAGGGTTGATATCGTTTTGTGCGTAGATAGATGCTTTTCTTACGATCGGTCATTGGTTTCAGAACAGTACGATACGTTCGTCAAGTTCACCCAGGACCAAATCCGTCGGCAGATGGCATCGAGTGAGGAGTGCTCGTGTAAGCTTGTTGCTTGCGTACTTGTTTAATTTTCGGAGACTTGCACTTACCAATTTAGATGTGTCCTAAATCGGAAGCAATGCAGATCAACGGTGAGCCAAGTTAAGGACATTCAATGTTACACAACCATAAATTGTCATAAAATGTGCCACACCCACATAGTTGAAATGAAGGCGTACTACGGACCTGCGTGTTTTCTTAAGCGGAGCTAACCCAAGCCTTGTATCGTTCACAAGTTCGTGGTTGTCTCTAGCCTATCATAGAGCCGGTCAGTAAACTGCATCCAATGCAGCAGTGTGTATTTAGCTGAATATTATGCAAATTTGGTGCATGTGTTCTTATTGACGTGAGCAAAATCAGTCTATTACGAGCGAAATACTGATCTGCGATCGTTGTTGCGACTAGTTTTGTTCACAGTAGAGTTAAACCGCGTCTTTTGTGTAATTCTGTACCGATTATACTAACAAAGCAGAATGTCATTATTAGACTTTGGCTTCGATTTGTCCTTCGTTATAGATGTATTTCACAGTAGATTTGATTATGTCGACTTTCTAAGAATACTGTAACCGTATTGTTGCCGCTGTAGGCCGATTGGTTGTAATAAAGCTTATGATCAGAGCACCCTTATACCGTTTGGTGGATGCTATCCGGCGCGCGTGTAGCGCTTCTACTAATCCGATGCACCTTTCCCGTTCAATCAAAGGCAACGTATCTAATAGTCATGCTAGGTATGCTAGTGTACCACGAAAACATCACTATTCTGACGCAAGAATTCAGAACTTTAAAAACATCGAACCCGCATTTGTTAAAATTTAAAGTTTTTCAGAAAATTGAAGTAAAAATTAGTCGAAGGCTCGCGTTTCTTCCTCCGTTCATTTTTGCCATTTTCTTATTTGCACTGGTTCCGTACAGTCAGGCACTTAACGCCATATATGGTAATGGTACGATATACGGTAGTGGTACCTTACGGTATGCTGCTGAGTGATTTTTTAATTGGAACGCCGAACGTGAAATATGATTGAAGATGATTTAATGAAGATGAAGATTTAATGGTCAATCTAGGCCATTTGTCTAATCGACCGTGCGCTGTACGTGTGTGTTGCAGTAAAACCTCGCGTACTACGGAAATCTTCTTCCTTGGACAAAGCGTGAGCCTAAGCTTGACCCTAAGACAACCTAAGTAAGCCTTAGCCTAAAGCTTGACTGACCCTAAGCCTAAGTCTCGGCCTAAGCTGGACCTTAAGCCTGAACCTACTACGTAACACTAAACCTCAGCCTAAGCCTAGGTTTTACTGCAACATACAGGTTGTTCAATAAAAAACGGGATTTTAGTTTTAGCTTTAGTTTGAGCAGACCGATCTTTTTGTGATTGATGTCATTTGAAAGAGGGCGCTTTGGCCGATTGATTGGCTGATCGCCGGTCAAAAACAAGTCACTGAGTCGGGTATTGTAAGAGTTATTGTAAGTGAGCGAGTTAAGTACACCGTCATTTTTTCTCGTTTCTTAAGTTTTTTAATGATGTTATGGATTTTGCTTCAAAGTCGGAACAGAAAGTGCATGCTAAGTTCCCGCAAAGCTCGGGGTGCCTCCAGTAACCATTATTTAAAGGCTGAATGCTATACTTAAAGAAGAGGTGCCAAGAGAAATTCAAGTCTTCCAATGCATAAGGCGTTTTCGAAGGGACTCCAGCCAGTTCCGTTGAGAGAATGCCTTGAAGTGGCCGCCCGTGTGCTTTTAGCAATCAGATCTCGAACAATGGTTACTAGAGGTAGTGCCAGTTTGTGGGAACTTAGCATACATCTCCATTCCGAATTTGAGGCAAAATCCATAAAAAAACATTAAAAAACTGAAGAAACAGGAGAAAATGGCAGTGTACTAAACTCGCTCACTTTAAACTCTTACAGTACCCGACTCAGTCTCTTGTTTCTGACCGGAGGCCTGCTAATTGATTGGCCAAAGCGCCCTCTTTCAAATGGCATCAATCGCAAAAAGATCGGTCTGCTCAAACTAAAGCTTTAACTAAATTCCCGTTATTTATTGAACAACCTGTACGTAAATTGTTGATAGGTGAATGGCGTCGGCGCTTCCCGTGTGGGAAGTATCGCTGTACTTCATCGTTTGGATTGGCCATTCGGTGTTTGCCGTGTACGAGTCCATCAGAGTGTCGGCTGTGTACGGTCGTTATGCTGCGTACGACCCGGATTACTTCGAGCCTGGATGGGCGGTACTGGGTGACACGATGAAGGACGCCAGTAACGATGAGTGGCGGATTTGGGTGCAGCAATTGAAGTTGAAGCTGCCGTTGTGCTTAGTGCACGCAGCTGTGTTCAACGTGTTGGCTGTCAAACTGAACGACAAGTGGTCTCGACTGCTCACTATTTGCACCTGGTTCTTGCTGCATCTTTCTCTGTACTCGGTCCGTCTTTTGCTCTCCACTTACCTACAAGCTCTCTTCTTGTTGACCGTCAGCCGATCACTAAAGAACAAGCGCCAGGCCAAATGCTGTGTTTGGGCTTTGGTAGTGGCTCGTGTTGTGCAGCTTATGAATAAGGATACTGCAACTAGCAGCTTTACTGATTGGAAGGAGACAGTATTTGTGGGTTACAAGTTGCTTCAGTTCACCAGCTTCATTATGGACAGATTGGACGACGAAGGTAGTGCCGAGTCGTGGTACGCAGATGCTTTTCAGCTCAGCTACTACTCCCTGTACTGGCCTGCGTCCACGTCTATGCACATTCCATATCACCGGTTTAAAGAGGATATTGGTAAGCGAACGGAAAGAAAGACCAACTGGACTGCGGTCGTTCTGTTCGGTGTTCGAGTAGTCTTTTGGACTGTGCTGGCAGATTTGGTGCAGCATTTCGTTTACGTCAATGTGATGATGCTGGACGCAGACTTTCTAAGCAAACTGGGGTCGCGCACAAGCGTCGCGGCGATCGGCTACGTCTCCGGTCAGCTCTTTCATCTCATTTACGTGTGTACGTTCGGTGCTTTGTGGCTGTGCACCAACCTGGATGGCATTGCCGGCTACCGGCCGCCTGTTTGTATTTCTCGCGTCTGTCTCTACTCAAAGATGTGGCGGTATTTCGATCGCGGATTGCACGACTTTCTCAGATTTTATATTTTTCTCCCACTTTCGCGTTGTGGCAGCAGGATAATTGCCTACATCGCTGTGTTTGCGTTTGTGTGGATATGGCACGGCGGCTCGTTGTCATGTGCTTATTGGGCTGTGCTGAATTTGGCTGAAATTCTTCTCGAAAATGTCGGCCGCCACGTTTGGTTGGCAACTGGGCTGGGTCAGTGTCTCGGTCCAGCCATGACACAGAGACTAACGGCTGTCTGCCACGTTCCCTGCGCCTGCATAGGAGTTCTGTCTGTCTTTTTCTTCCTCGGTTCGTCAGACGCCCAGACCGGACTGGTCTTCGCCAGAATCTTTGTGCGCGACACTTTGCTCAGCTATCCACTCTATTCGGTTCACTTACTCTTTCTGTTCTACTGCTTTTGTCAGTGCTGTTTGCAGATTGAAACCGTGTTAGATTACTGAATTTGCGTCTTTTGCACATAAGTGGCTGTATAAAAGAACAATCGGTTCCTACAAAGCAACACAGTTAGTCTTCCTTCTGTTCAGTGGTCACTTCTTGTGCAGAGCTCTCGGCGTCAACCTGCTGATCAAGGCCCTCGGGGGCAGTCATGCCTTCCTCGTTTTCCTCCTCGGCGTCATCCACCTCCGCCACGTCCATGTCCAGTAACTCCAAATTCTTCTTCAGCTCCTCTTCGTCAACGTCGGTCACAACTTTGGGCTGAAAGCCAACAAGTTGACCGACTGAGACTGATGCACAGGCAAAGGCAGCATACAGCTGTGGTGACTTTATAGGTGCCGCCCATCAACTCAATCGTGTCTTTGACTCTCTCCAGTGCTGCACTCACAGCAGCCAGACCTTCAGTTCGCTCCAAGGTGTTAGTGGTGACAACGTAGTGGGGTGACGCAACCAAATTTATCTAAACAACAAACCAGCGTTCACCTTCTGTCTAACAATGAGGGGTCGTCATCGTACATACTTTGATTGGCATTTCTTCAGTAGAACACTTGAGGCCTTCGGTCAGTGCGGCCTTGACCGCATCAATGCCTTCATACGCGAAGCAACTGACTTCAATGTCTGAAACAGAGAAGACGGTCAGTCAACAATCAACTACGCAACGTTTGTACTGACCAGCTCTTATTTTTACAGACTGCGGGGTGAGTCGCTTTCGAATGTCTTCTAACAGAGCTTCTTTGACGTCGTCTGTTATGTCGCACTCGTCTAAGACCGACGGATCGCTGAAAGGAAAACATCCATCATTTGTGATGTATTTTGTACTGGAGCACCCGAGAATTCCAAAAAGCCATTATTTTTGTACGTCCTCTAAATCAAGCAAACCGTAACAGAAGTTGGATAGTCTTCCGCAGGTTTCAGTTGTCACATCCCTTAGTTACATTCAGATAACAATAGGTAGGCTGAGCTAACTTGTTTCAGTCGGTATGTGCCAATAAAAGTCCTTACTGAATGGCCTGTTTGAATGCATCGTAGCCGGCTGACTTTTTCTTGGCCTTGTTGTCGAAGTGCCAGGCAGTGCGCTCGTAGAGGTGCTCCAGTTGCTCGTCGCTATCGTAACCGAGTTGGTCTGCCACGTGCCGCAGAATGCTATTCACTGCCTTTGCCTTCGCAAAACGGTCCTCACATTGTAACAGATCCTTCGTATACACGCGACGTTTCGACAGATCTATGTAGCCTGCAATACACTCTCTTACTCCTTCAATAAAGATAAGCGCCGAGTTCTTCTGTCCATACATGGGCCGGAAAAATAGGTTGGGGCATTCAAAATCCGAAAATCTGGCGGTGGGCCTGCCAGTCTGGGGGGCGAGGCCATTTTGGTGGGTGGGTCCACGTCCAGGCAGATATGGGCTAGCATTTCGGCTGAGGGGGGTAGATTTTTCAATTCCTGAGGAGGGCTGAGGGGTGGTAAGCCAAAAAGTCCGATTTTTGGCAAAATCAAGGTTTTTGGCTTATTTTTCATTAAAATAAGCTAAAATAAGCTATTCTGAGCTCATTTACACCTAATCCAGGCATATTTTTATCATAATTTTCTATACAAAATTCTTCCAAAAAATTCCTGAGGGGGGTAGCGGCCGGCTGAGGGGGGTAGGTCAGAGCCTGAGCGGGAGGGCCAACCCCCTCAGCCCCTTTGCCCATGTCTGGGTCCAGGAACAAAAGTCTGCTTCAGGTGGCGAAGTGTCGAGCCCAAGTTCGGGGATGGACAACCTCCCAGACCCCCGCCGCCCACGTGTGAACTCCTGTCCACAAACAAAGTTATTAAGCCCCTGCAATTGTTCATCCAGCGCTGTCAACTACGAACATATTCTACCGGGACGGCTTAGCAAGAGGATCGAGGGGGGTTCAGTATGGAGGCAAAAAAGCGCTATTTTAAGCTGCCAAATAGCGTTTTAGAGTTAAAAACAAGCAAAAAGGGGCTTCTAAAACACCGGTTTCTCTAAAAAATCAACAGTGGAAACGCCAAATTCGGTTTCCAAACGCTTTTTAAGCGGAATTTAAGGGAAAAATAGTGATTTCTGAGACAGTTTGTAGCCGCTACTAGTACTTATATATTTGGGTCCGGGGTTCCCTAAACTGTCTCGGTGCGTGAGGAAGGGTTTGGCCTTTCTAGCTTAGGGAGTACCCCATAGTACATGCATGTTTCAGCATTTACAGGTGTTTGGTGTTATGGCTGAGTTGATACCTTTATCTTTGTCAACTCGAATGACGACCACACATTCGTTGCGACCTACTCGCACCAATTTGTTGACAGAACGAATGCGTCTTCTAGACAGCTCACTAAGCAGTATCATTCCCTCTGAAAGTAGATCGGTACGATAAAGAACAGAACAGCAAGCATACCGATGTTGTTATATTCAAGTAGATGAACGTAGGCGCCCATCTCAGCTATCTGTCGCACGTTAACCATCACCGTGTCATCGACTTCCGGAAACCTCTCCGAATAGTAACGACAAGACAAAGGCATTTTGCACACAAGCCTAATTATTCGGAATCTTACGAAAACCTGCAAAATCGTTCATAATTCGCGCCACAATTGGAAGAAGTAGGGAAGCATGCTTAACATGCATTTTGCGAGAAAGTCAACTTAGCTATAAGGGAAGGTGTTCAAGCAACATTTTTCCCCAATCCGGCTGGTGTCGAAATATGTCAAAATATATGTCAAACGAACACCAACGGTGCATGTTTGAACGTCGGAGACCCCCTAGAACCTGAGCTACACCCCCTCAAAGTTGAGTCACCAGCCCCTTTTTGGCCAATTTTTTTTACTCTGACAGTCTCCACTCAATCGATCACCATTCTCTCATTTCTCTAGATACAGAATTGGTCTGCACAAGGTTCGATAGCTCTAAGGGTGGCCTTTCTAGCGCTGTACTCTAAGCTTCCGGAACTACCCAGCTAGCGAGATATTCTCCAAGAACTGAAAAATTTCCGAAAAACACCGCCTCATTTTTTCCGAAAAATCATTATAACTTCTGCCAGATATGCGTCGTCCATTCAATATTTTAGATAATGATACAACACTAAAGGCCAAACAAAATTAACATATTTCGGATCCAAATTGTGGTTGGTGGCAGGGTGTTTTGCGATTTGAAGACTGTCGAAAAAAATTTTTTTGCTCAGAATCAAAAACAAACCAGTCAGTCTGATGCAGGTTGACCCGCTGATTCCGAATATGCACTCAGATCGGCTGGATTCCCTCTGATTCGGGAGTTATTGACCTCCAAATTCTTGACAGACAATATTTCTTGAGTGGCACTCCTCATTAGCATGAGTAAAAAGTGTGCTGAAAAAACAGTTTTTCTTATGCAGTTTTTGCTGCTGATTCCGAAAATAACTATAATTTCTCTCTGTGATGCCGATTTTGGAAGATATGGCCATTTTAAGAATTTGCAAGGAAGATGTCTGAACTTTGCATGCCATATCAATTTGAAAGGTGACTCAATTCAGACATATGTAGGACACAGACGCATGCAATTTGCTTCATCTAATGCAGTGTTTCACGCTGATTTTGAAAATGAGAGCCGTTTTGCAATATGCCCGCTCCCACATGAGTTATTGCCTGCTGGTGCCCTGCCATTTACGTCATAAGTGATTGATCAAGGAAATGCATGAAATGGCTCCTATTAGGTGTAGTTTTCTTCGTTGATTCAGAATATGACGCTATTATAGCCTTCTAAAGTTTTATCAACATCCATGGTTTCTGGAGGGGTCATCTTGAAATAGGCAATCATTGTTCCTGCACTTTTAAAGGGAATCGTGTATCAGTAAATAGTCTACCTGACCTATTTTGAGCGGCTGATCTAAAAAATGACCCTAGTTTTGCGCTATAAGTACCCAATTTTCGGATACAACCCTCCACATTTATGACACAACAATCTGACTGAATCATAAAAACCAGAGCCTGAAGAAGAGAGGTAAGGTCATTTTTGAAATCAGCGGCTCAAAATAGGTCAGAGAGACTATTTACTGATGCACGATTCCCTTCAAAACTGCAGGAACAATGATTGTCTATTTCAAGATGACCCCTCCAGAAACCATGGATGTTGATAAAACTTTAGAAGGCTATAATTCGCGAGCCAGTGGTTGTACCGCAAAAATAGCGTCATATTGTGAATCAATGAAGAAAACTACACCTAATAGGGGCCATTTCATACATTTCCTTGATCAGTCGCTTATGATGTAAATGACAGGGCACCAGCAGGCAATAACTCATGTGGGAGCGGGCATATTGCAAAACGGCTCTCATTTTCAAAATCAGCGTGAAACACTGCATTAGATGAAGCAAATTGCATGGGTCTGTGTCCTACACATGTCTGAACTGAGTCACCTTTCAAACTGCTATGGCATGCTAAGTTCAGACATTTTCCTTGCAAATTCTTAAAATGGCCATATCTTCCTAAATCGGCATCACAGAGAGAAAATATAGTTAATTATGTTAATTTTGTTTGGCCTTTATAGTTGTATCATTATCTAAAATATTCAACGGACGACGCATATCTGGCAGAAGTTATAACGATTTTTCGGAAAAAAATGAGGCGGTGTTTTTCGGAAATTTTTCAGTTCTTGGAGAATATCTCGCTAAGTGGGTAGTTCCGGAAGCTTAGAGTACAGCGCTAGAAAGGCCACCCTTAGAGCTATCGAACCTTGTGCAGACCAATTCTGTATCTAGAGAAATGAGAGAATGGTGATCGATTGAGTGGAGACTGTCAGACACAAAAAAATTGGTCAAAAAGTGGCTGATGACCCAACTTTGAGGGGGTACAGCTCAGGTTCTAGGGGGTCCCCGATGTTCGAACATGCACCGTTGGTGTTCGTTTGGTATCTATTTTAATATATTTCGACACCAGCCGGATCGGAGAAAAAAGTTGCTTGAACATCCTAAGTTGACTTTCTCGCAAAATGCATGTTAAGTGGCCATCATCCAGTAGGTCTCGATTTTTTGGTCGACAGATAGATAACATCATTTTTTAGACAAATGCGTTGAACAATGGTTAATCACTGGTAAAAAAATAACATTCCATCATTAGTCTGAAGCAGAAAATTCTCCAAAATCCCCAAACCCCAAAAAAATCCCCTAAATTTTAGCAAATTTCCCCGAAATACCCCCCCCAACCCCCAAAAAATTCCAATTCCCCCCAGATTTGTATCCCCAACCCGCAGACGAAATTTTCACCCCCAAACGGTGGCAAAATACCCCCAGATTTGCTGGGAACCCTGATAACAAGAAGTGTTGCATTGCATCATAAATAAAGCACGGGACCAATCACTGCCCCCTTTTTCTGAACCGCGCCGCAGCGTGCGGCGGCAACTTTAAACAACCCGCTTCTGCCACTTGGTTAATTGCGCGTGATGTTGTTCAATCGATTTTTCCTCGCTTTGCTGCCCGTGCTCACACACTTTACAGTACAAGTGGATTAAGCCTGAAATCCAAAAAATCCTTTATCCTCTTAGATCTCAGTCCGACTTTTGCACTTTCTTTACCTCTTCTAATGGCCGAGCAATTTTTGTTTATCTAACAAGACGGTTCTTCAAAATGAGTGTATAAAACTTTAGATAGTTTGATCATTTTGAGGATCCTCTCAGTTTTAGAGACAGAGACAGATTTTTTGGAAATTTTTTTACAAAATTAGACCGGCAGCAGAGGAAAACGTCAGTAAACCTTTATTTGAATAAAACTGGGTGTGCAATTCTTTCAAATGCAGTTTTCTCTTTCAAACAAGTCTTTCTGACAGTATGCTATTCAGATAATTCTTTCAGATGATTTTCCCTTCCAATCCAAAGAATTCTGGCACTCTTTAGGCAAATTTTTCAAAAAGTAGCTTTCCCTTCCAAAGAAGTCTGGCAATCTTTAGGCAAATCTTTCAAAAAGCAGCTTTCGCTTCCAAATAATTCTGGCACTCTTTAGACAAATCTTTCAGAAAGCAGCTTTCACTTCCAAGGAATTCTTGCACTCTTGAGGAGGCAAATCTTTCAAAAAGCAGCTTTCGCTTCCAAAGAATTTTGGCACTGTTTAGGCAAATCTTTCAAAAAGCAGCTTTCGCTTCCAAGGAATTCTGACACGATTTAGGCAAATCTTTCAAAAAGCAGCTTTCGCTTCCGAAGAATTCTGGCACTCTTTAGGCAAATCTTTCAAAAAGCAGATTTCGCTTCCATAGAATTCTGGCTCTCTTTAGGCAAATCCATCAAAAAGCAGCTTTCGCTTCCAGAGATTTCTGGCACTCTTGAGGTAAATCTTTCAAAAAGCAGCTTTCGCTTCCAAAGAATTCTGGCACTCTTTAGGCAAATCTTTCAAAAAGCAGCTTTCGCTTCCATAGAATTCTGGCACTCTTTAGGCAAATCTTTCAAAAAGCAGCTTTCGCTTCCAAGGAATTCTGACACGATTTAGGCAAATCTTTCAAAAAGCAGCTTTCGCTTCCGAAGAATTCTGGCACTCTTTAGGCAAATCTTTCAAAAAGCAGATTTCGCTTCCATAGAATTCTGGCTCTCTTTAGGCAAATCCATCAAAAAGCAGCTTTCGCTTCCAGAGATTTCTGGCACTCTTGAGGTAAATCTTTCAAAAAGCAGCTTTCGCTTCCAAAGAATTCTGGCACTCTTTAGGCAAATCTTTCAGAAAGCAGCTTTTGCTTCCAAAGAATTCTGGCACTCTTTAAGCAAATCTTTCAAAAAGCAGCTTTCGCTTCCAAGGAATTCTTGCACTCTTTAGGCAAATCTTTCAAAAAGCAGCTTTCGCTTCTAAGGAATTCTTGCACTCTTTAGGCAAATCTTTCAAAAAGCAGCTTTCGCTAAAGCAGCTTTCGCTTCCAAAGAATTCTGGCACTCTTTAAGCAAATCTTTCAGAAAGCAGCTTTTGCTTCCAAAAAATTCTGGCACTCTTTAGGCAAATCTTTCAAAAAGCAGCTTTCGCTTCCAGGGAATTCTGACACAATTTTGGCAAATCTTTCAAAAAGCAGCTTTCGCTTCCGAAGAATTCTGGCACTCTTTAGGCAAATCTTTCAAAAAGCAGCTTTTGCTTCCATAGAATTCTGGCTCTCTTTAGGCAAATCCATCAAAAAGCAGCTTTCGCTTCCAGAGATTTCTGGCACTCTTGAGGTAAATCTTTCAAAAAGCAGCTTTCGCTTCCAAAGAATTCTGGCACTCTTTAGGCAAATCTTTCAGAAAGCAGCTTTTGCTTCCAAAGAATTCTGGCACTCTTTAGGCAAATCTTTCAAAAAGCAGCTTTCGCTTCCAAGGAATTCTTGCACTCTTTAGGCAAATCTTTCAAAAAGCAGCTTTCGCTTCTAAGGAATTCTTGCACTCTTTAGGCAAATCTTTCAAAAAGCAGCTTTCGCTAAAGCAGCTTTCGCTTCCAAAGAATTCTGGCACTCTTTAAGCAAATCTTTCAGAAAGCAGCTTTTGCTTCCAAAAAATTCTGGCACTCTTTAGGCAAATCTTTCAAAAAGCAGCTTTCGCTTCCAGGGAATTCTGACACAATTTTGGCAAATCTTTCAAAAAGCAGCTTTCGCTTCCGAAGAATTCTGGCACTCTTTAGGCAAATCTTTCAAAAAGCAGATTTCGCTTCCATAGAATTCTGGCTCTCTTTAGGCAAATCCATCAAAAAGCAGCTTTCGCTTCCAGAGATTTCTGGCACTCTTGAGGTAAATCTTTCAAAAAGCAGCTTTCGCTTCCAAAGAATTCTGGCACTCTTTAGGCAAATCTTTCAGAAAGCAGCTTTTGCTTCCAAAGAATTCTGGCACTCTTTAGGCAAATCTTTCAAAAAGCAGCTTTCGCTTCCAAGGAATTCTTGCACTCTTTAGGCAAATCTTTCAAAAAGCAGCTTTCGCTTCTAAGGAATTCTTGCACTCTTTAGGCAAATCTTTCAAAAAGCAGCTTTCGCTAAAGCAGCTTTCGCTTCCAAAGAATTCTGGCACTCTTTAAGCAAATCTTTCAGAAAGCAGCTTTTGCTTCCAAAAAATTCTGGCACTCTTTAGGCAAATCTTTCAAAAAGCAGCTTTCGCTTCCAGGGAATTCTGACACAATTTTGGCAAATCTTTCAAAAAGCAGCTTTCGCTTCCGAAGAATTCTGGCACTCTTTAGGCAATTCTTTCAAAAAGCAGCTTTCGCTTCCGAAGAATTCTGGCACTCTCTAGGCAAATCTTTCAAAAAGCAGATTTCGCTTCCAAAGAATTCTGGCACTCTTTAGGCAAATCTTTCAGAAAGCAGCTTTCGCTTCCAGAGAATTCTGGCATATCAATAGAAAGCTTGAAATGCACTAAATAAATGGATCAAAATTACCATATTCTTATTCCTTCTATTTCCGATTAAAAACCCCAACAACACTGCAGTCAGTAGTACATACGTATTTATCTATATTACTGACACTCTTTTAAGCAATTATTTCTGATAGTAAAAGTTTCAGACCATACTTTCAAAACGCTTTTTTGTCTTTCAAGCAATTGTTTCTTACAGTAACTCTTTAGGCAGTTCTTTAAAATCAGTTTTGTCTTTCAAACAATTCTGTCAGACTGTAAACTCTTCAAATATTCCTTTAAAAAGCAATTTTCTGTTTTGCTTCTTTAAAAAACAGCTTTCAGTTGCAATTCACAGTAAACTGTTGTCAGTTTTCGAGCCACGGAATCAGCAGGACTTGGAATTTTCGGGCCAAACTTTCGCAATAGGTTCTCAGTTATCTTTTTAATAAATCCTGAAAATCTGAGCTAAATTCATAGAGAAATGACTGAGAACGAACCGTTCGAGTAAACTCTCCTTCCTGCCGGAGTGTCTAATGGCTAGCAGCTTTACAACGAGCGAGCCGAACGGCGCCGAGAGCACACGCTTTAAGATGCAATTGCATCCTACACGCTTAACGAAAAGCTAATCTTATACCGGCAGCCTTGGCTGCCGGTAAAAAGACTTAGCGAGGACTTCATCTAGAATGAATGAATGTTTATATACGTCCGAATAGACGACAGACGTCAGAACAAAAGAACAGCAACAAAACCAGAACGTACGTAGATCGAATCAGATGCGGGCGGGCTGGGCCGGTTGGCCGGTTTCAAATACCTCACCCCTTAAGTATCATTTTAATTCAGCTTTTGCTAAACCTACACAAAATGCCGAGATTGAGGGAGCACTTCTTCAGGAAGAGCATTCCAAATTGGAACAACACGATTTCCGAAAAATTTTTTGTTATATCTAACCGAGATCGGTTGACAAATAGGTTACGACTATGGCCACGAGTATTAGTACCAAGCGAAAGTTCAAAGAAGCTGTCAAAAGGAATTTCAACGTTACCACAAAATATTTTATAGACCATAACCGAATCACGTTCAATTCTACGCTCCTCTAAGGACTTCAAATTCAAAATTTCAAAGCGTTCGTCATACCGAACGTTTTTCATATCAGGTAACCGACGAGTAAAAAGACGCTGGACCCTTTCAAGCAAATCGATATTTTGCAACAGGTATGGATTCCATACTTCTGCAGCATATTCTAACTTGGAACGGACATAAGTTTCATACATGCATGAACAATCGCTGACGAGACTGAAAAACTCGGTAAATCAAGTGCACCGTTTGAAAACCATTTTTTTGCTAAATATTGGCAGTGAACAGAAAATTTTAGATTTTCATGAATACTTGCTTTCGCCCAGAGGGGGGTCCTGGAATGCCCGCTTGGCGCGTTATGTACAGTATGTACACTTTCGACTTGACAAAGCCCTATAGGAAGAAATCGTGACAAAGCCCTATAGGAAGAACAAAAAAACAAAATCTATAAAAACGTTGATAACTAGTGATTTACTAAACAGATTTTCATACGGATTTATCTATGTTGTCCTAAAGTATGAGCCAGATTGGTTTCAAAACAGTAAAATTAGAGCCAAATGAAACCAGCGATAGATAAATCGGCCACCCTGGTACCTCAGACAAACTAACTAACTTAGTAACACGTCCAGGATTTTGCTAAAGGGGATGTATAATTTTAAAAATGCCCGCTGCCCTCCAACCACTTCGAAAACTAGCCTTTGAAATCGCATTTAAAGAGCATTCTTAGCATAGGATAGGATAACCAGTTTTAGTACATAATTTATTCGGTTCTCTTACTTTTTCGACATATTTTTCTTCCTACCTCCACTGCAAAAGGGGGTGTACACATTCTACACCCCTTGACTAACTGGACTAACTCTCCATTCTCTCTTTCACAGTTCTGAATGTGATTTGAAGCACTAGTAGAGCTATTGATCATTAGTATGAGCCAAACCATTTAACTCTTGAATATCGGACTAATAATACCAACCCGGTGCCACTTTCCCAGTCTTTTGAAGTCTAAGATTGCTAAGTCGGTGGTGACTTAGAAAGTGCCAGTGCCATCCGGGCGGCAGAAGTATAAATCTGGTTTAGCGAAATGCCATGCGTACCGCAGCACATACAATGTACGTACGTAAATGTACGTAAACACAATGCATACTTTATTGTTTAGTTAGTAGTGTTTACTGGTCTTGTTTTGTACTGTTTGTGTGGTGCTATTTTCATGAATCCTGATCAATCTCAACCTGACGATGGCCCGCTAATTCGATTGGAAATGGGTGGTTTGGTGGAAAAAAAATGGAAAGTGACGGGATTGCTGGGAGAGGGAGGTTGTGGCGCTGTGTATGAGGTACTTTGCGTACGTGCGTAGGTGAAGACAGAAGGAGTTTGTTTAGGTGAAGCACGTAACCAGTGGAAAAGTCGCGGCACTCAAGTGCGAGAAGCTGTCGGAGGATAAAGAAGATGAAGTGCTGCGCATGGAAGTGCACGTTCTGCGAAAGCTTGCATACCGACCGCACGTCTGTCAACTGTACGACTGGGGCAAAACCGACAAGTTCAACTACATGATCGTCACAAAGCTGGGACGCAATCTGCTCGAGCTGCGGCGCGCTTGTCCAGAGCGCCGACTCACCACCAGCACGGCCGTGCGTCTGGGCATCCAAGGTCTACAAGGACTGAAAAGTTTACACGAAAGAGGCTATGTGCACCGAGACGTCAAGCCCGGCAACTTCGCACTGGGAGCCTCTGGCAAAACCACTCGAACCCTCTTCTTACTGGACTTTGGTCTCGTCCGAGAATACATGGTGGTGCGCGCCGACGGTGTGCCTGTTATGCGCGAGCCGCGGACTGACGTACCGTTCAGAGGCACTCCTCGCTACTGTTCGCTTAATGTGCATCGACGACTGGAACAAGGCCGCCACGACGATTTATGGTCCTTGCTGTATCTGTGTGTGGAGCTGGTGCGCGGCTCACTGCCCTGGGCCAACCTGGACAAAGACCAAGCCAAAGCGGTCAAAGCCGAAGTCTCCGACCGGCAACTGCTGCAAAGATGTCCACAAGAATTCTTCAGTATACTCGCTCACCTCAAAATACTAAACTATATGACGCGGCCCGACTACGAAATGATTAGCAACCAACTGCAGAGCATTTGTCACCGAAAACACTACAACTGGAACGACCCGTTCGACTGGGAGGACGGAGGCCGCTACCACAGCTACTTTAAGGACAAGGACGACTCGTACTTTAGACAACTGGAAAGTTACTCTGAATCGGACCGCTCTGACCAAAGTGAAAAGACCACACAACCGCCACCAGACGTTAAGCCGGCTAAACCTACCACGTCACCGTCTCCTCAACCTCGACCACAAACTTCGAAGCCGGCTACTAAACCTGAAACACCACCTCAATTTCAACCTCGCAAAGCGCCAGCTGTTCCTCCGTCGCCGAAGCCTGGCGTTGAATTAGTAACGGCGACAACTAAACCCACTGGTACATTGGCTAAATCTGAACTAGCAAGCCCTCCTGCGGCAGCCACTGTCAAACCAGAACCTGCTACCAACACCTCGCTCGAACCAACACCTACAGCCAAAGTGCGGCCAAGCAGTGACGGTCGAAGGAACAGTGCGTCTAGATCAACCAGCAAATCTCGTTCAAGGAAAAAATCTAAGCCAAATGATCCCAAGCCAAAGGCAAAGAAGTCCAAGAAGAAGAAGAAGAGTAATCCTAAGCCGCAATCTGGCACGGTAAACAAGAAGAAAATTCCATGAAGTTTTACTGAATATATTGACTGAATTTATTAATTGACCTGTTACTGGTAAAGCAGCAATAGTAGATATACATATTACGTCTTTTCTGGGATAAACTGCGCACTGGCTCAATGAAGTTCAGTTAGGCAGAAAATTACGATACTATGAATTATACTTATACTGCACTCTGAAACCAAGAATGTCTAGAAACAACAGCGTCACAAGGCTTTATCTCACTCAAGCCCATCATAATAGTAGCAGAACACAGACTGAAAACTGCACTAAACGGTATGCAATAGAAGACACTCACTACAGTACGCAGAGAACAATGTCATGAAAGCGTTAGATCGCATTAGTTACATGTCTGCAGGCTATGGTTGTGTTCAGGGCAGCTAAACGCATAAACAACCAACGCTACCGGGATTTTCGTATGAGCGCCCTCAAAAGAACGCCTTAGCAAGAGAGCACGTAAGGTACTTACTTATGGGTGGTTATTCAGAGAAATATCACATGCAATCAAAATACAGGGTGTCTCAAAAAAAATGATCACATTTTCTTTTTACTGCCATTTCCGCAAATGTTGACAAAATGCGCTGAAATTTGGACTAAAGGTGCCAAAATTCGGGGAATTTTATGTCTTAAAGTTTGGTGCACTAGGCTTGACTCATTCCCGAGAAATTTAAAAAAAGTGAAATTTGTTAAATCAATAGTGAAAGCCGGTCACCGAAAAAATGATCACATTTCTTTTCACTGCCATTTCCGTAAATTTTGACCAAATAGGCTGAAATTTGGATTATAGGTGCCAAAATTCGGGGAATTTTATGTGTTAAAGTTTGGTGCAGTAGGCTTGACTAATTCTCGAGAAACTTCAAAAAAAGTGAAATTTGGTAATTTCAATAGCGAAAGCCGGTCACGAAAATTGTAAACATTTCCTTTTCCTGTATCTTTTATAACTTTTTACACACGAATTACCCTGAACTTCTGCGTTTACACTCCAAATTTCATCCAATTCCGATAAAAATTATAAAAGATACAGGAAAAGGAAATGTTTACAATTTTCGTGACCGGCTTTCACTATTGAAATTACCAAATTTCACTTTTTTTGAAATTTCTCGGGAATGAGCCGAATTTTGGCACCTATGTTCCAAATTTCAGCCTATTTGGTCAAAATTTGCGGAAATGGCAGTAAAAAGAAATGTGATCATTTTTTGAGACACCCTGTAGAATACGCCAATAAAATAAACAAGCATGTATCATTTTTCGACAGCGCACCAAAGTAGGAAGAGTCGAATTCTGAAACACTAACCGCTGCGAAATAAGCCGAAAGCAATGGCCGCTAGCGTTTTTGCCCCCCCCCTAATTCGCAAACACTAACCGCAGCGAAACTACTCTATATGGAGTATGGTCTGCGCCAGGGATATAACCAGGAATAAATGACACCAAGAATGTTCCACTCGGCGCCTCCGCCGCAGTCAGCTAAGTGTAGCGTAGACAATACGCTGCAACATGATCGCGGAAACGCTTCCGCGAAGTCAGACGCGTTTCCGCTGTTGCCCCCAGCCGCCTGCGATAACCCAAAATGACTTCCAACGATCGATCGAACAAATAAAATCGACTCAACATTTTAATGGCGACGTCGTTCTGCATTTAAGAGTCAGTCTCTGATTCGATCGAGTCTTGGCCCTTTGCACTATTCAGACCCAAAGTTGAAAGTTTGGCGTAGAAGGCTGTAAGTTGGCACACTAATACCACTTGATGAGTTATTCAACTTCTGCAGAGGAATTCCCAATTCGACGCTCCACGCTCGAGATATAAGCCCGCGAAAATCGGCTTGCTTAACTATGGGACGAAAATTTCCAACTTGAATTTCTTTCTTACTGACAAGGGTTGGGACTTAAAAATTGGGGCTTTTAGGTAAATTTTCGAGTAGATTAAGAATCTTGAAAAAAATTTTTTTCGTCCCCCCCTTGGAGCCCCCCAGCTCGACTGGAACCCCCCTAGATATATTTTCTTATTTTGGAATTTCGTAGCGCTATTCAAGAGCTACATTTTGGTATAAAATATTCAAGATATGAGAGGTAGGTTTTTGAGAAAATTCACTTTGAATGTCCAAAACCTGGAAAAATCGCCAACTTTCAGTGTGCTTGAAAATGTCGTAAACGATTCCTAGCCTTCAAATCGTAACTGAGACCTAAAAATTGGGGTTTTTAGGTAACTTTGCGAGTAGATTTAAAATTTTCAGTCCAAAATTGTTTTCAAGGAAAAAATTTTTTTCGCCCTCATTTGGAGCCCCCTAGCCCGACTGGAACCCCCTCTATACAGATTTTTTTATTTTGGAATTTCGTAGTGCTATTCAAGAGCTACATTTTGGTATAAAACATTCAAGATTTGAGAGGTAGGTTTTCGAGAAAATCTACTTTGAATGAACAAAATCGCCAGACAATAGGGAGAAAAAAAGCAGGTTTTTGTACATTCAAAGTCGATTTTCTCGAAAACCTATCTCTCAAATCTTGAATATTCTATACCAAAATGTAGCTCTTGAATAGCGTCTGTCTGGGATACCAATCTTGGTTTTTGCAATTCCTGACACTTTCTAGCGTCTTGTCTTGTCTTGTCAGACCAGAAATACGTATTACATAGATATAAATCACGAAACAAGCATGAGACAGTGCCTGACAGGTTCCATCAATACCGCTATATGCAAATTTTCTTACTTTTGCACTTTTGTTTTATCATGCCAAATTTGGTCTTTTCTGTTGTTTTTCTAACACTTTTTAGTCAGTCTGGCCTATTATACATAGCAAAAGTCCATTTTTTAACTGGAAAATGATATAAATATGCTACTTTTAGCTTGCGTTTTTCCGCGATTTATGTTTTTTCCTTACCGTTAGGAAAAAACCGTTTTTTTTCGAGAAAACGAAAAAACACCGGAAAAAACACACCTCACATCCCTGGTTTTTTATTTTTTATTTCGTAGCGCTAACGATTTGCTACAGTTTTGTGTAAACTATTTCGGGTTACGGCCCGTTGGCGAGGGATTTCCATTAAATTTACAAAAACCACATTAGTTTTTACCAAGAAATAGGAGATAATTGCATGGTTTTTGGCCATTCGGCGGCATATTTCTCTCGAATGTCGGGTCGTACTAGAGAGGGGCACGTAAATTAATTTTCGTTCCCATCTATTGGCACTGGCGCCACTGCTACTGTAGTCAGTGCTCATAGAGAGGGGCACGTAAATTAATTTTCCTACAAATTCAAATTATTCGCAAATTGATAGCGCTACAAAATTATGAAATAAAAAACTGTGTACGGAGGATTCCAGTCGAGGTAGGTCCGGTCAATGTGGTCGGAAAAAATTTTTGGCCAAAAATTCTTAATCTACTCTAAAAGTTACCCAAAAAGTCACCAATTTATAGGTCCCAACTCTCATTAGTGCTGCATGATTTTTGGCAGTCTGTGACACCAATTTCTCGCAAACCTCAGGGCTTAGCCCTAAATGTTCGATTTTCAACATTGAATAGGGATAAGGGGTAAGACTCGATCGAATCAGAGACTGACTCTTATTTTCTGCACAGCAGATTTTTACATTAATACAGGAGTGCATTGCACAAAAAATTATTTTTAGGGTTGCTACAGGCACACAAGCGGCTAGTAAAGGCTAACTACGGCCGCGTCTTGGCCACGGGTAGTTTACGCTATCTCGTGTGTCACGCGGCCCCGGCATCCGTGAGAGCGGTTGTTTGTGGGTTCGAAACCGGTCGTAGTCGACAAAAAGCCCAACCCAGCCCGCCGAAAGCGGTGATGGCCAGTAGGTAAAAAGGAACCGAACCGGCGCTGCCGTTGCACCTAATCGCAGCAAGTGGGGTTGTTTGTAGGCAGGGCTACCCCACTGAAGGGCTCTGAAAAGAGCGATTGGTGTCCTGAGCTGTCCGAAAGGACAGTGGAACTGAAGATCAAACAAACAAACAAACACTACGGCCGAGCCGCCGAGTGGAACATTATTGGTGTTATTTATTCTTCATTTAACGTAGTTCTTTCTCAATCCTTACTTTTTCGGGAATTTGCGTATCTGACGGCTCAACGAAGTCACATTGAGTAGGAAATATTTGTTGCAGGTTGTCAGAAAAGACAGACATAATCAAGTGGCTTTTCTGCTGCGACGGGATGCAGATCGACTGAATGTTTCGGGAGTGTTCCATTTGTCAGCGTCTACGTATTCATAGTTGTGCGCCAGTAAAATAAACACCAAAACCACTAAAGCCATCAAAGCGGCGTAGACAAAAAATTCTGCAGCTGGTTCGGGCACTACATGACTTCCGCTAATGGCCATGTCTATGAAATTTCCGAAAGCTACAGTGAGCAGCCAGAGGGCCTGTAGAACCGACTTCATATTAGGAGATGCTTGCGTGTAACTGAACTCCAAACCAGTGACAGAAAATAGCACTTCTCCCAGTGTTATCATGAGAAACTGAGGTAACTGCCACATCAGATGGACAGTGTTGGCAGAGATTAAGTGACGTATTCGGCTGTGGCTGCCGTTAGAGTGCACTGCCAATACGTACGCCGCCCCCATTCTAGCCACAAAATCCTCTTCAATCATGTCATACCGACCGCACTGCTGTTCTGTGCAGTCCAGCCCAATTTGGATACTGTAGTGCTCACTGCTGATGAACCTTGGTTCGATGTCCAAATAGGACTCACCTCCGATTCGACCACTGACAATCGGCTGTGAGAGGTTGGGTCCGGATCCGTGTTCGTACACCATAATCAAGCTAGAGTTTCCGAGATCGCCACTAGCAAGCACATAAATTCGTGTTTTCCCGTTGGCCGTTTTCTCTAGTTCATAGCTCGAGAAGACTCCGTCGACGCGTTGTGAACCAAAAAACCCAGCCAAAAATGCGCTTTTGGTTGTGTCACTGGTGTTGACAGAGAAATTAGCGAAACAGTTGGGCTCTGCAGACCTACCAATTAACGGTCTTCTTGGAATGTCGTGAAGGATGGTAAAACCAGGCAAAATGCTGGCGTTGAAACTCTGGTGAATCAAATGCAGTTCACATGGACTGGAGCTGTACACAGCTAAATGGACGCTTCCTTCGCTCGGTTGCGGTACCAGCGTTTCGTTTACTTTTAGCTGCAATGCGGTACGTACAATGTACACACGCGTTCCAGTAAGGAAACGGCCTCAACTCACTTGGACAAATCCTGCGATTGCAAACGAGAATGCCGCAAACAGTCCGCCGACTCCCATTTTCTTCAACGGTGTTAAAGGCAGGCCGACTTTTCTCATTGCCGGATATACAATGCCCTCGAAAACGGGAACCAAAATCAGAATAAACAACGGATTGAATATGTTCATCTGGTCCGGCAGCACAATGAAACTGCCGATTCTGCCGTTCATGCGTCGCGCTTGCAAGATCCACGTGCTGCCGAGCTGATCGAACAACGCCCAGAACAGAACTACCGGCAGAAACAAGGTTGTCACCGACAACATACTCTTCACGCCCTCCACAAATTGTTGCTCGAACTCGTCCAGTGCGTAGTCCAGCCAGTGAGCGCCGTTAGGCAGAGGACCACCGCGCAGTCGTCGCAACGCCCCTCGCACGAGGCAGCGACCCACCTGCCAGACCACATTGCCCTTGGCCACCGGCACACGCACGTAGGTGCGCCAGCCCGCCAGAAACATGAACAGGGCCAGCAGCATGAGCAAGCCCGGCACTCCAAAGGCCAGAGGGAAGCAGTACTCGCTGCCCAGACACTTGACGCGACCGCGCAGTATCGGGGTGGTCATTATGGCCAGCAGAGAACCGGCGTTGATGGCGAAGTAAAAGAAAGAGAAGAACTGCTGGCGCTGGCGCTTCATGTGCAACGGAAACTGATCGGCGGCGAAAGCCGAAACGCAGGGCTTGATTCCACCGGTGGCCGCCGCTATGGTGAAGAGACCGGTGAAGTCGAGAGCACTGCGCAGCAGCGGATCTAGCCAGGGGATGGCGCCGAGGGAGAGCAGGCCGTGGCCCAGCACGTAGACCACCGACACCCAGAGAATGACCAGGAACCGGCCGAAGAAATTGTCGGCCAGCACTGAGCCGAACAACGGAGACAAGTAAGCCACGCAGACGAAGGCGTGGAATATCAACGACGCTTTGGGAGGCGAGAAACCGTGCTCGCTGATCAGATAGAGCATGAGGATTGCACGCATTCCGTAGAAGCTGAACCGCTCGCAGAACTCGTTGCCCAACATGAAGTAGACTCCAGTGGGGTAGCGGCGCAGCGACTCCAGCAGTCCGTAACTGTCGGTCGGTCCGCCTTTCTCCTCGTTCTCATTAGCATCTTTCCCTTTGCTCACAGCCATGTCTGCTTCGGGGTTAAGCGGCTGGTCCTCGAGTGCTGATGCGAACGCGTGGGTGGACTGTAAATCTGAAGCGAGACGCAGATTAAGGTCGTAATCGTAAAGCAATCATTATCTATTAATCTGAACGATGCCAGAAGACACGGAAAGGAAGCTACAGCGGCTCGAAAACAGCGGCAGGAAGTTATTTGTCTAAACATTAAACGAACACATTCGCCAACTACGCCAACCGCCCGATCTTTATTTATTCTGCGCAAGACCCTCTAATCCCGGCCTCATGTCGTAGCTGAAGCAACTTACCGCTTTCACTTAGCATCTTGGCTGTTTTGAATGTATCGATTATTGGTGCATCTGGAAAGCGACACAGTTTAGTTCTGTCGCATTTACAGCATCTGGTACGCACGTACATTAAGTACTCAACAACCAACCGCTTCTCAAATGTAACACTCTGAACGCACAGGAAAGGAATGAAACAGAACCAAACAAAAGGTACACCAAACAAACAGCAAATCACATGCCGATCACTGACTTACGGAGTTGAATATACGCCAAAGCAACAGTAACAGAGACATTGCAGAATCCTAGGTTCAGTGCAGCTGCTGATTGTACTTCCACCTACGCTGTTCTCAACGTTAACCCGTATGGACGCAATCAAAAACATGAGCCTGATTTGCATAGTCACCGAAACACACCACTATTCAGCACATCATTAAAATACGAGATGAATGAACAAAACCTAGAATTCTGAATGTTTAAAGGTTCTATTGTCCCTATAGTAACACACAGTCGAAAGAAAGCACTGTCAATGATTTACACACCCCTGTTACACACGTAGCGGAACTAATACGTAGGACGCGAAAGGATTAAACACCTAGCCATTGTAGACTGCATACTATACATACTACACTATGTATACTATGCCAACGTACGTACGTACGCAATACAGGAGCTCTCAAGCCAATTGTGTAATTAGCCGTCAGCGCGCTGACAGTTAGCAAATAAATTTCCGTCTCTCTTCCACTTGTCAACTGAACGCACTCGAGAGAGAGAGAGAGGGGCAGTGCCATCAGCGTCTGCTCGTCATTTGACGGCGAGCCCTTGCTATCTTGCGATTCGGACCACCGGACACACTGAACACGTTGCCTGTCTGCTGTTGACTGAAAGCCAAGTATTAAAATGGCCCCGTACTCAGTACGCAGACGCCATTACCCGAACTGAAACGGTGCATTGCCGTTGGTCGCTGCGCCGTCGGCAACACTTGCAAAGTTCAGGTTGAGTGGGGCAGCTTGAGAACCACCAGTGCTCGCCGCTTGGCCTAAATACGCACTTTAAGCATTGTTAAGAGTTTTGTTTTGTGGAAAAACTCGCAAAAATGGATTCGGAAAATATGTGGAAGCTACGCACCAAACTACGAATAAGCTAAAAGGTTATTCAGATGAGCCAACCAAACTTATCTCTAAATATGGTGAACAGCTCATTTTTATTTTAAAGTCGGTCGAGTCGACATACCAAAGTTGAAGGCAGGAGTTGCAGTTGTGGTGGCAGCAGCAAACGAAAAAACAGGGCCTGTAGAAGGAGCGCCAAAACTGAAACCACCACCACCAGCAGCAGCGGTGGTGGCGGTGGTGGTGGTGGTGGCAGCAGCAGCACCAAACAGAGGCTTTGAGGCAAACAGGCCGCCACTGGCTGTGGTGGTTGCAGCAGAAGGAAGAATTGGGGCGCTGGTCTTTGAAATAGTGCCAAGCCCAAAATTAAAGGTCGATGCGGTGGTACTTGGGACGACGGCAGCCAGAGAAGTGGTAGTAACCGTGACAGCAGTACCAGCAGCAGTAGTAGAGGTGGCATCGGTTTTCGCCGCGCTACCGAACAAAGGAGAAAAAGTCGGGGCTGCAGCAGAAGGCTTGGAAATTGGCAGACTGAATTTGCTGTCGGCAGAAGTAGTATTAGTTCCGAACAGCAACGGCTTCTTATCATCAGAGGGCAACTTGGCGAGAGCGGAAAAGGCAGCCACTGGTGTCTGGCCAAAACTGTTAGTCAAAGTGTTCTGAGTGGCACCGGAGCCAGACAAAGAGAAGGTCGGTGCACTCGCAGTGGTCGAGGTATTAGGAAAATGAAGCGACAGCGGCTGCTGAGCTGAAGTTGTGGAGGCAGTAGCCCCGAATGAAAACAGCGGTTTCGACTCGATCAGGGCCGCCTGAGTGGAGGTACTACGAGAGACGTCAATGCCGAACGGAGAGGCAGAGGTGGTGACGGCGGACGAACTGGACTGCGCTGGTGGCTTAAGGTCAAAAGTAAAAGGGCTGTCGGTAGAATTAACAGTTGCAATGGACTGAGGGGCCGTAGTGGTGCTGGTGAGAGGCAAAGTGAGGCTGACAGAAGGTTCCACTGAGCTGAGACCGAACGACGGCACAGCAGCTGTGCTCAAGCCGAACGCAACTGTAGGCGGACTAATCGACTTGGTGCTGGCGATCGGCTCGGCGAATCGCACGCTTTTCTTCTCTTGACCCGGGTCATTTGAGACGGCAGCCAAGCCGAACAATGGTGGAGCAGCCGACGTCGTGTCCTTCTCATCGGTTCTGCTCGGTTTGGTGAGGTTGTTGGAT
Organism: Sabatieria punctata; assembly: GCA_030248155.1. Taxonomy (NCBI): domain Eukaryota; kingdom Metazoa; phylum Nematoda; class Chromadorea; order Araeolaimida; family Comesomatidae; genus Sabatieria; species Sabatieria punctata. The sequence goes on from JASANB010004741.1 coordinate 196,392, forward strand.
ATTAGACCGAAGCCGAATTTGACTAAAATCACCGAAGCAACAGTTAAGGACTGGTGATCATTCTGAACTACCGGGCTTGAAGGTATTGCCTGGCTTGGGCGCACCACATGAAGCGCAATCTTGTTTCGACGGAAGGTTGGAGAGGAAGCAAACGGTGCAACTCCAGTCTCAAATCAGACGCTCTATCAACCACTCACAACCGAATCTCAATTCCCTTCACCTTTAGCTTCTTGTGACAACGCAGGGGTCAGTTTGTCAAATATCTGGCTGCTACTGGAAACGGCCGATCCGCCCTTTGGAGTTTGACAACAAACGCACGAGTCAGAATCTGCGTCGTTGGCAACAAAACACTCTTTACAGTTCCAGTTGGCCACCTTTGTCTGTTGCACAGCTAAACAAACGGTCAATTAGGGTTAAGCAGCAACTGGGTTATAGAGATGTACTACGTGCGGTTTTTTTGGTTCCGCAGCATACGCACGAGTCGACGTCGACGCTGTTCTCAACCAGACAGGCGTCACAAGTCCAAGAACTCTTCTTTTGCTGTTCGGACGCTACTGCAATAGAATGGAAACGCTTGAAAAGCCAACGCAGGTTCAGTAACAGCAACTCTTACCCGGCTTCCAGTCCTTGGTGCTCTGACAACATTTACATTTTTTTAGAGCTGCTTCATTTTCAAGCTTGCATTTCGGACACGTCCACTTTGCCTGGTCTTCCTGGGTAAGGTTTATTGATGGTGTGTCTTCCGAATGCTAGAACCACACACTCGGTCAGTTGCATTGCATTGGTTGGCCCCAGTTTTAGACAGAAATAAGGAAATCGGGAAATAACGGACCGGAAAAACGGAGCTTTCTGGAAGGGAAGGGGTCGATCGACTGACACAGCATTTTACGTATACCCACCCACATCAGTCCCCAACTACTTTATTTTATAAAAATGTGGCGCTATGTTTTTGCTTTCGATTAAAGAAAAAATCGAGAAAAAGGGGTGAAATCGAGTTTATTGGGTTTGAAAGTTGAAAATAAAAAAAATTTCCTTATAATGGACTGCACACTGTAAACAACACAACTTGGTCAGTTTTGAATCGAATTTGGAGATCTTTGGCACACATAGTACTGTTCATCTTGCACATAGCTCGCTGGTTGGTGCTGTTTAACACGAGTTTTATGCTTCTTTGGTTTACTATTTTCAGTTTCACAAACAATTTCTCAGTTTCATTCAAAGATTTTCATGATCGACTTCCGAATTGTCTGTTTTGAAAGGAATTACAGCTGTAAATTGGCCCAGCTCAGCCCAGAAAAGCCAAAACGAAGCTAGTTTGAGACTTTTGCATTGAATAGCCATTCTACATTACGTTGTATGTACTTGGTGCTTCCAACAATTAACCACCAATTACAGTCTGTCCATAAAATAAGCGACCTGGTGGTTTTTGCAAATATAACTTCTTATGGATGCATCGGAATGACTTGGGCCTCAAATCAAAGTTGTCAACAAGGTCAGGCTCCGGTCTGCGGTAAATCCTAATCTGCGCCACATTCATTCCGAACACTACAAAGAAAATTCACACATGGGCTGCCAGGCATGGCTGATTACCGTGGTCAGTATATGGATAGGCTAGAGATGTTGGGTTTAGAAACACTAAAAATATTGATCATTGAAAGTTTTTCAGTAAGTCTATAAAAGTAGTACTGTCACTTGCGGTAGTAGTATTGATTTTTATTCCTGCACTCCAGCGTAATTTGAACTGGCATAAAAACTTCTTTGCACTAAGAGTTTTGAGACCTTGGAATTCGCTTGATGATGAAACTGTAACTGCCAAGGATTTCAATAATTTTACAAAGTTTGTTAAACAGGCGTACCTAACAGAATTGTATACAATTTGTTGATTACGCTTCAGTCTGCAAGGGCTATTACATACCTGCCGACCCTGTCCACTGTATTTGGTGTACTTGTGGAGGCGAGTAAACTAAACTGCGCTGGAGAAAAAACAAGTTTTTCCTTAATTTTGTTCTGTTGAAAGCAAACCGAACCGAATTATAACTCATTAACGACCGGTACCTCACTAGATAGCATTTTTCACTGACTTTCATGCGACACCAATTGCCTATGCAGCCAGTGCCAGCGCAAAGCAGAAGTTCGAAAAAAGATGGCGTTTCATATCTGTTACAGCTTCCATGCCAAGTAGCTCAAGTCTGTCTAAAAAATAAGTGACCTGGCGGTTTTTTTGCGAATAACTTTGGGAGTTCATTGATGCTTGTATGACGTTTCTAGGTCAAACGGCTTCAGAGGTGTGGCCAGTCAAAGTTAGCAAGTATTCCGAAAAAACAGCGTTTTTTGAAAATTTCACATAGAAGGGGCCAGGGGCAACAGACAGAAAAATGGATTTGGCTGAAACTGTCTGAATGGGGTATTCATAAACGCACGCCATTTTTCAGAATCTTTGCAAATGTTGACTAGCATAGCATATCTCTGGAACAGTTGACTTAAAAATGTGACAAAAGCATCAATGAACTCCGAAAAACCCTGGATGCGAATTCGCATATTTTATGGATAAACTGTAATTGGTGGTTACTTGTTGGAAGCGCCAAGTACATAGAACGGAAATGTAGAATGGCTGTCCAATGCAAAACTCTCAAACTAGCTTCGCTTTGGCTTTTCGGGGCTGAGCTGGGCCAATTTACAGCTGTAATTCCTTTCAAAACAGACAATTCGGAAGTCGATCATGGAAAACTTTGAATGAAACTGAGAAATTGTAGATGAAACTGAAAATAATAAACAAAAGAAGCATAAAACTCGTGTTAAACAGCAACAACCAACGCCAGAGCAGCGAGCTACGTGCAAGATGAACAGTACTATAATGGGCCAAAGATCTCCGAATTCGATTCAAAACTGACCAAGTTGTGTGGTTTACAGTGTGCAATCCACTAAAGAAACTTTTTGTTGATTTTCAACATTCAAAACCAAAAAACTCGACCTTTTTCCTCGATTTTTTCTTTAATGGAAAGCAAAAAAATCGTGTTACATTTTTATGAAATAAAATAGTTGCCAAATCGGAGACAAAAAGTTGAAATTTGTCTGGGAAGAGTTTACCCTTATAAACCGGCTTTTAAAAAGTAAACTTAAATTTTACGTTAATTTAGATAAGCAAGCTAATGATGGGATCTGATAGGAAAATTTAAATTCGGTCGAACCTAGCCAAAGAGTTAACCATAAAATAGGGAAAGCTCCCTAAAAATAACATTTTTCAAGCGAATGAGTATGAGTGCACCGACTCAGAACAAACAACATTCAGCAGTGCATTAACTCTCTGAAAATCGGATTATGCAATTGTGTACCAGGGGAAAACAAATATGGAAGTGGGCCAAGCAAACCCGACCGTCTAACTATGGATCTACCGAAGAAAACAATAGAACAGTGAACCACCTTTAAGTTAGTACGGCGATCACGATTGCATTCCGCACATTTGAGCTGTTGTTCGAGATTTTTAAAATGACAAGAGAGACATTCCCACTTCACAGACTTCTTGAATTCCTCAAAAGCTGCAAAAGACATTTTGTTAATCAAGTTCTAGTTCATGAGATTAGCAACGCGAAAACAAAATTGAATACAGACTCACACTCACTACCAAATTTTTAAACTTTGAGCTTTCATGCCAAATCGAAAAATCTGGTTTTTTTCACAAAAGGTTTCTGGTAGAAAAAGCAAAGTTAAATACTCTATAAAACATAGGAAAATTTTGGTGCATAGTTTATAAAACTATTAGAAAAATTGCGGGACTTAAGCAAGTTTTTAAACCTAACAGCTGAAGAAGATCACTTCACTCACCGACTGCAAATCAGTTCTAGTAGATTGAATTTGGATAGTTACGTTTGGTAAATGACTAAACTCCATTACGTGCCAATAAAAGGTTTCCGTTGCAGAGCGTTTACGTTGCGGCCAAGACGTACTTTTCCTTATCTAATGTGAGCTAGCCAGCCGAAAGAAACAAATCGGTTGTCTTACTAGTAGTAGAAAGACTGGTCTTGTCCTCGTCGCTCGAGTCGGTTGACTCAGAAGATACGGACACGGAGCTCTCGTGACCGCCACTGTCATCGCTGTCAGCAGTTGCAGACTCCTGAACCGATACGTCTTTTGGTTGCGACTGGTGCCTCTCCTGCAAAGACGTAATGGCATTATCTGAACCGGTTCAACACGAGCAATTCAAATATTGCTGTATGGAACCGGGCGAAACAAATCGCCGAGCGTAAAGCATACAAGCGCCGGAAAAAAGCTAGGAGAATGAGCTGCTTTGTTAACCGGCGAGGGGTAAGCCCTTCAGGCCCATGTATGGGTTTGGGTACAGGTGGTTCAGACACTAAAATTGCAGTATCCAAAATTCTAAAAAAATTGCATGCCGAAAAAATTACTTGCCAGAAACATAGGAGGAGGGGACTGGCCTACGCCGGGTGGAGGCAGACTCCCAGATCCCCTGTTACATGCATGACCCTGACCCCGAATTCTGCCTCAGTCCATCAGTAGTTCCCAGTGCCCAACCCACCTCTCCCTCCGGCGGATGACATGCACGGTACCAACAACACCTGACTGGGTTTCTGTTGAGGTCAATGGGTCATGGAGGGAGAGATGTCTGACACAAAAGCAGATGCTTATGCCCGCGGACAATAACAGTAATAACCGAGAACACACGTCTGACAGATTGTGTTGTGGTTTGCATTCAGTCTTAACCGACTGCAACAGCGGGCGTGGTTTGGAAAAGGAAAATGAAGGCTTCTGCCGATTCGTCTGCTTTGTTGCGTCTGTGTCCAGAAGAAATCCAGCTTGCGGTGCACAACCGGGCTCTATTGGTAAAGGCACTGATTTGAGCGAAGGCACCTGTAACAGAACAGAGCTGACTGACTCAATGCTACAGCCAAATTGCAGAAACAGGCCACTTTACATGTAAAACGAAACCAAAAATATCAGGCCATATTTTGCACCTTCGAGACAACTTCTATGTAGTAGTGATTGGAGAATCTGGTTACCTCAGTCGCAGCCGTCTCCGCTTCCTCCAAAGTCGGCACTTTGGCTGAAAAGGTGTTGGTGCGTCTACCGGCGACCGACTTTACGTTAGCAACAGTACGGCCAGACACCGGTGCAGACTGAGACGATTGGCAGGCGCTTGGTCGTGGCCTAAATAACACAACAGGATAACGAAAAACGCATACATGGGTCGGGCTAAGCCAGGCCAAGGTCCATCGCCGAAAGTTTTGGTGAGTTTTACGGAAAATCGGCAAGTTTACAGCCATTTTTCGACTGTTTTTTTTGGAAACTCGGCCTCCCGATAATGTGGCCAATTCATTTCCCTCAAAATTTTCCTTGCTCATGTATGTGAAAAAGAAGGTACACAGGCAAAATCTGGTTTGCCAGAATTTTCAGCACACCAAACGTCCCGGAAACAACGCTATTTGTGGTAGCTTATAAAACAAATGCTGATCTTCACCGTCCAAGTTACCATCGCACACTGGTAGCAGTAAAAGCATGCTAAATTTTCAGCAGAAACCTCTCTGCTAATAATTGAGATTCAGGAAATTTTTGATATAGCAGACAGACAGACAGACAAAGGCGTTACGTGCTGCCTGTGCGGAGGAGACGAAGCAATTTATAACTGAGCGTACCAGTACGGTTTACTTCCGATCAATGTCAGCGCTCTGCTCTGCGACAAAATCTGAGCTCGGGTGGGGGTTTTGATGGTTTGCAACGGAGGACCACGCAGTTGCGAGGCTGTCTGCCGCAATTTGTTGGACTCGGCCACACTTTCGTAAATATCATCTACTCGCTGCTTGGTGACCGGTAATCTCCAGGCATCCTAAACATTCCACATTTTCACACGTTAAAATTAGCAGTTGAGCGCTGCGCACCTTCACCGGGGTGCTCATCTTCTCCAAGTGATTTAGAATTCTTTTCGTTTGCGAACTCAAGCCAATCGATGTACTGGCGCTGGTCAAAGAACCTATCCGACTGCGTAGAGCGCTGGCCGAACGCTCCCCAAAAGCGCTCCAACGACCACTGTCCAAAGCACTGTCAGAAGGTACGCTTGGTTCCTTAAGACCCGAGTTACTAGCAAACAATCCGTCGTCCCGTTCTAGCCGCATCAAACTGACATGTGGCTAGCATTAAATACCTGTTGAATACCGTAGGAAACCGAGAACAAGTCTGACATTCGACTGCGTTTTGTGGCAGGCTTCGATTTATCGGATTCACCATCTTGACTGCCTTTTCGCTTGCGCTAGAACAGACACCAGTAATAGAACCTTAACAGATTAGACAAGACAGGCCCGATGGCTACCGTCTTTTCCTCGTAGGACAGTTTCTCGTGCGACAGATGCTCGCCGACTTTCCTCGTAGGAATAAATATTCCATGCAAACAGTATGTTATTATCAAGCCTAACGCAGGGCACAGGTCAGTTGGCCGGCCGACGCCAATCGGACAAACCCCGTGTACGCTATGAGCGCATCAAGAAGCATTTGACTCTGATCCGATCCGATATGGCGGGGAGCTTTTTACGGCCTTACGAACTAAACGAGGTGGTCTTTTTCGCGACCCCGCAGCCGTCATCTCGGACGATTATGCCCTTCTTCCACTGCCAGCTAGTCCTAGCCACACTGCTGGGTGCCAGTCACTAATAGAATGCCTGACATGTTGACCTCATCATGATGTCAGCTTCCAACAACCGCTTGGTGCGCGCGCAGACGGATCCCCAGGCATAGTTGGTCTCTCAGACATCTCCTGACGTCGTGGTTTTCTCCTCCAACGCGGAATGCTTTGTGGAGCTCTTTCGGTGCAACGGCAGATCCGGTCGGTTCCCATTTACCTACTAGCTGTAACCAGTTTTCGGTGGCCTGGGTGGGGCTTTGTGCCGACGACCAACTCTTTGCGCCAAGAAACTTGCCCCGCCCAGTGGATGAGCGCACAACGTCGCGCACAGTGGCTTTGCGGCATAAACCACTACACCAACTGTGCCGGTCATTTGCGGCATTATCTGCGATTATCGCAACCGCCACCTGCATTACTATCGCCTGCATTAGAGGGATCGCTTATAACTTTTCGCAGTGTGTAGCATCTGTATGTTATTCGGCTGTAGATAACAGCCGAAACGTTGTTATTCCGTACTGTACAAAAGAGATAAAACGTTTTTATTCCTACGAGGAAAAGTCAGCGAGAAACTGTCGCGCAAGGAAGTGTCAGTGAGGAAAAGACGTGAGGCACGGCCTGAAACGTAACGAACAATTGCTGAACTTATACTTGTGGTACCTCAAAGGGAGTCAGAGAGAATGAGGGCTGATTGACATCATTAAGCAAGGGCACGTTGCTTATCTCTGCAGGTGCAACCGAATTACGGCTGCCCTTAGCAGCTAGACTTAACCGTTTATAACGGGACCGACTCGGCTGGCGCACAGAACTGGAGGCACCGGCATCAAAAGTCAGTACTGAAAGCACGAAACGCATGAACACTGCAGACAGCCACCAAACAAAACCGACCGAATTCTTCAAGATGCCGAATCTGCTCCACCGAATCGTTTATCCGACTGGACTGTTTCGAGACACTGCCGCCAGACGATCGTTGACCTGTGACGGCACTCGGAGACGACGCTACAAGTGCAGACACCAGCCTTCGACAGAAAGCAACGCACCGACCGCACACTACCTCTGCAGTCCACCTCGCCTTGCTCCTCCGTAAAACGGGCGACCGATGATTCTCCCTCCGACACTGCCTCTTTACCGGTCGGCAACAAACTGCTGTTGGTTGAATTACCGCTGTCCAACCAAAACTTAGCCAGAGCCGAAGGCGTCAAAAACCGCGAAACACGAGACAAGGCAGGTTGACGTGTGTCCGAAGAAGGTTCTGTGGAGAAACTTTTTGAAAGGCGAGACAGCCATCCAGAATTTTCCTAAAACCCAAATTCCTAACCGAATATGTACCGACATAACGCCGCACGTTTTTCAAAGATCAGGCGATCAGTAGAGAGTTCACCCAACATTACATTATAGATAAAAAATCCCCATCCTTTTCTGGTCGTCGTTCAAACCTTTCGCTCTCCATCAGTTCTTTATTGATTGGGCTCAAGTTTTTTAGCATTCATTAACAAGATAACCGGAAGTTTTTAACTGAAAATTTGGGGACAAAATCCCAATATTTCCAATCGCAAATTCGGATTATCCTAATAGATATTACTTGGATTTTCAGCTAATAATTCAGCTTATTTTGCGTTCGTGGTATGTTTTACAACATTTGAGCTCATTTTCATCTTTATTTTCTTGCTTAAAACAGCAACAAAATGGATTAGAACAGTTTATACAGCTGTAACAGCTGTAATCTCAGCACAAAATTCTTATAATTTATGTTTAAACTGAATAATGTTCCACCTTTATCAAAACTTCTTAACCTGGGCCGTGTGCATCGGAGATGCTCCCTGTATGACTGAAAAGTCCTTATTTGACTAGCATCCCTATTTGCCAGTCTGCCAAAACTCCTTGCTGGGCTACAGTCCGCTACTCAGAAACGGCATCAATATAAAAATAGGCTAGATGATATCTGAGGAATGAAGCACTTACTCAACAAAAAGCACCTTAGTTAGGCAACCTGATGAAAAGCTAAAACTACAAGTGCTTACCTTTCGATTGATTGAATCCATCGGAGATATGAATGAGTGTAAGTGGATCCTCTTTCTTTCTTAACAAACAAGGATGATTTGAGCGTTTCCTGGTCTTCCCGATTAATATTCTGCCTACAATGAAAATCTTTTTGCGAAGAGAATCTACAACAATAAAAATAAAACAGGCACAGGAGAGTGGTGATTGGCACCGAAACGAACAATATTTTTGGCAACATAAATAAAAAAACAAAACAAAACGATAATAATAATAATAAGCATTCGAATCCCCGGCCCGGCCGGGTGCGTCCTTTTTGGTAATATCGAATCGGCGCTGGGGGAATCGGCGCTCGGCGCTGGGCGAGAAAATACGGTAGCGCTAATGCGGGAAAAGGTTGCATCTGGGCTAAAATAATGAATTATACACCCGTAACCGGCTGCGCGAGTTTAACATGTTCCCCCTTTTACATAATACAGACAGCCTTAAGGCGGATTTATACTTCTGCCATCATGACGGCATGGCACTGGCCAATACTGGTATCTACGCTGTCGATGATTGTACAAAAGCTAGTATTTTGTCCCGTGTTTTCCAGTCTTTCTATACTGTGGACAATGGCGTTACTCCCCCTTTTGCCAGTCGTGTCGATTTGTCGAAATTTTCTGTGTATTTCAACGAGCAAGTACTCAAAGCGTACAGAGTCATGAATATGATATTCAGATGCTTTTTTACGAACTGTCGTTTATCTCTTATTCGTGCTTACAAAGCATATGTGCGCCCATTGCTGGAATACTGTACCCCTGTTTGGTCACCGTATTTAAGAAAAGGACGTTGATTTGGTTGAAAAAGTTCAACGGCTTTTTACTAGGAGACTCCTAGCTTAGCTCGTTGCGGCTTACCTCCTCGCCCCTATCTAGAATGATTAGATCTGTTTGAGTTAGAGCCATTACAGGTCAGACGGTTAAGATGCGGTTTGATTACAACATAATATGCAATTGTCCATCGTCTTGTTGATGTGTCTTTTGCCGATTTTTTCTCTTGACACACTGCGGGCCCATCACGCACACCTATATGCATCCTGCCCTGCCCTTCCTTCGCTGCCTTCACTACTAACCGGCAAACATGCTCGGTGTCAGTATGAGCAGGTCTCAGTGGTAGCTGTCCCCGTTCCCGTATGTCCCAACACATGTGTGGTTGCTATTGTAGCTTTAGGTGCAACGGCAGCTGCAGTCGGTTCCCATCTATCTATCTACTCCCTGTAACAACTTTCGGTGGCCTGGGTTGGGCTTTCTGCCGACGACCAACTCTTTGCGGCAAGAAACTTGCCCCGCCAAGTGGATGAACGCACGACGTCGCGCACAGTGGCTTTGCGGCCTAATCGGTCTATCCCCCCTCACTGATGTGGACATTAGAAACTTACGGCTTCTGAAGAGTTCGAGTCACTTGAATTCGGTCGAGTCCTTGCAGGGTTCTTTACTGTGTATTTTTCAAATCAGAAATAATCGTGAGGCAATCCTTTGCACAACGAGAAATTTCGAAAATAATACGTTTAGAATTTAAATTTCGCGCTGGCTATGGTATCTTAGATGTTCACGCAACAGAAGAATTTAAATTTCGCGCTTCTTAGTATTTTAGATGTTCACGCAACAGATCAAAAATTAGCGCCGAGCGCCGATTCCTCCAGCGCCGATTCGATATTACCTCGTTTTTCGTTGGTATCACCCCCGGCGGGGGGAGAAGTATTATATCCCTCAAAATAGTACAGTTATAGTACACAAAAATAGTACAGACAGAAGAAAGAAGAAGAAAATTTATGAACATCGTCTATTATGAAACAAGAAATTGGAGGTTTTCCTGCTCATCAAAATTCTCTGCACGATTGTTCGAGTCTGAATGACGGTGAATACAGTATCCGTGCTTGTCAGTAGGGATGCAAATGGTATAAAAAATACCAAATACCAAATACTAGATGGTATTTTCTATACCAAATAATACCAAATAATTCCAAATAGTCGATAAACAGGTCGCTAGCTGTTTGTAATGAGCGCAAAATCATACTTTTTGTTTTTTTCAGCAAACATATATAAGTTTTGCCGCAGTGGAAGAGTTTTTGTTGCATTTAAAAGAAATCTAGTCATGCCGAGAAAGAAAACGAGCAGAATTTGATGGTTTTTCACTGACTCGGGAAATTGGCAAGCACATTGTGACGTTTGCGGTCTAGGCTCGGTCTCGATAAAGGGGCCGTCCATAAACGACGTCGTTCCAAAATCCCGATTTTTCGGACCCCACTTCTCCCAAAATCGCCTTGCGTCGTTTCATGGGGCCCCCTCCCACTTTTTGAGAATTTTCCATGAATGGTTGTTATAAGCTAAACTGGTCAGAATTCTTTGTTGTTTTGTTACTCAGAAACGGTAAAGAGACGTGTTGTTCTGCGTATCTGCATTGTTAAAGTTTTAGAAAATTAGAAATAAAGAGAAAACTCTGAACAGAAGAGCTCTGACATGGTATACAGTCGCAAAATATGCAGAATTTATCGCTTAAAAGCTAACTGTTTAGTTATTTAAACTATTTGGTATTATTTGGTATTATTTGGTACAAAAAAATACCAAATACCAAATAATACCAAATACCTAGAAAATACCAAATAATACCGAATAATACCAAATAATACCGGATACCATTTGCATCCCTACTTGTCAGATCGTAAATTAATGGAATGCGGTCCCCATAAATAGGGAGATCACTACTTGCGCCGATTAGTGTTTTGAGTGTGTACATTTTGGCCATTTTTGTTCCACAATGGCCACCGTCCTAGGGCTTGTACGAATATTGTTATATTAATGCTTAATCGATAGCTGATCGTCATATCTACCCATATGCTCGTGGGCAGACATATCCGTCGGCAGACTCGAATGCTACGATTGTTTTAGTAAGTGGCGGTTCCGGGGGAAATCGGCCGATAATCGATGAAGTAAGGCGATATGACGAGCGCGTAATTTGAGATAGCATGCAGTAATTGGTTGTGGATGTGCTGGTGCATAAAACAATAATGTACAAGTCAAAAGTAGTTGTTTGATACCGGATTTGGTCATATTTGTTAAAGATTTACAATTTGGGTGCGCACGTTTTACATTCTTTTGTTCAAGACCAAAAAACGTATCTAAGGTAAAGCTGAATATAGCATGCAGTAATTAGATGTTGATGTGTAAAATAATAACCAGGAGATCGTCAGCAGTCGTTTGATACCACATTCAAAATTCTGTGTTCAAAATTTGAAATTCGAGTGATCTCCCCAACTGAGAACGATCGCAAATTGCTGTCTCCCTGAAGCCATTCCAAAGTGCGGACTAGAATAGGAGTAAATCGAGTACTAGAATTCCCGCCATCTGCTATCCGTTTTAAATTTTCATAATAGTACAAAAGTCAAGTAGATACCGATCAGATTCAAAGGACGGGCTGGGCCGATCGACCGGCTTCTAATGCCCGACCCTTAGTATATGCAAGTAGATTCAGACCTGATAGTTCACTTTTTCCTGATAGTTCACTTTTTCACTTTTAGACAAAAATAGTACAAGATGAGGATTTGATTGGAGCACCCTGAAAAGGTAGAAACCAGGTCGGAAAAATAGTTTTATAGTTTTTCATACCAGAAAATATAGTTTAAATAAAAATTACGCTATAAACGTCGTTGAAAAGGCCGTGTGCGTTGAATGGTTCTGCCGAGTTATTTTTGCAGTTTTCGCATGCGCAGTGCGCACCAATCGATAGCTATTTCAAAATACTTTAAATCCCCTACTCAAATATTTCCGTTTCTTGCCTGGTTAGCGGATCACTATTAGCAAGAATGCATAAAGGAGTAGCAAGAATGTGCCGCTCAGCGGCCGGCCGAGTGTCGATGCGCTGTACCAAAATTACTGGAGGGGTCGCGAAATTCGCGACCCCTCCAGTAATTGCGCATGCGCTTTATTGCAGCGCAACCTGATTTCTGAGCAAGAATGACGTCAACAAAATGTTTAGCGATTTTCTACAACGGCAATTCATTGCATACTTGGTCTAAGATCTTCAATCATCACAATAACTAAAATATGTGTGCAATTGCAAGACAATATTGCAAGATATCTGTGAAATGCATCAGGCTTTTTGCATTTGTGAAACTTTCCACTTTTAACGCAGCACATGAGCTCGGCCATGTACACATGCCACATGCTTGCATATTCTAGATTTTTTACCTTTCTTTCCCTTTATCATGTTGCCGTAGACTTAAGAAATTAACGGCGGCAGCTATATTCCCAAAGACAGATTGAATATCCCGCTCAGAAATCAGGTTGCGCTGCAATAAAGCGCATGCACAATTACTGGAGGGGTCGCGGAGGGGTCGCGTTCGCGACCCCTCCTGAAATTTTGGTACAGCGCATCGACACTCGGCCGGCCGCTGAGTGGCACATTCTTGCTACTCCTTTATGCATTCTTGCTATTAGTAATCATGTTTAGTCTGTTGTGGAAGTGCAACCAATAACCTAGACTTAAGGCAGAACCAAAGTTTCCGTTTTTAAGACACTTTACTGACGATCTTTTCGAGTCCGGTTGTTTTACAATGCTATTTTAACTTGTAGCGTCGTAGGTAGACAGTACAGAGCTATATCGCGTTTGGGCCACTTCGGTACCGTACGCAATGGCCATGGTCTATTTGGACCACTTTGGGTTGGATATACGAACATGGACCGTGGTCCACGATACGAAAGACGGACCTTCCCGGGGCGGGGCACAAATCGCCTCCACAAAAAGAAGGTGGAAAGTTGGAAAATGGAAAATATAAAAAATGGAAAATGCTTCCCAACAATTTGGAAATTAGGAAAACATGCACAAGAACAGCCAACATCACCGGATGCAAAGAATAGCTATTGCGGAGTTTTCGTCTGTTGCTTGTTGCTTTTGCTACGCTCATCTCATCTAACTGTCGCAATAGTACTAAAAATAAAATAAAATTACAGAAAGGCGTCAATAGTAAAATAGAAATTTTACTACTATTTTACTAGTCTTTTGGTGAATTCCAGCCAAAATCTTGATCAATTTTGCACTAAAAGATGTGTGGGTGAACTTTCGTCAGCCAAATTTCACATATTTTTGTCTCTAAATTCAGGAGAACTTCCTATCGTTAAAATCGTAGTAAAATTATTAGTAAAAAAATTTGTAAAATCGGAGCTGCTTGGTAGTAAAACAAAAATTAAAATTTAATTGAAGGTCTAAATTTGTATTTTCAATAGTCCGTTTGTGTATGTACTCTGCGTGAGACAGGTATTTGAAAGATGTATTTGAAATAGGCGGCATTTAATGTATGAGCATAACAACTTGACATCAAATTACAAACTACATACGACAAACAGTCAAAGCTTGTTTTTGGTATACGTACTACAACTAGACATGCAGATACTGCTTGTAGGTGTGAACATTCTCTACGCTGTTGGTGTTGTCCGAGTTGGACAGGGTCAGACTGGTGTCTCTTGCACGGGCTGCTTGCCCAGGCGGGAGTACCGAATTTTTCAATCGCTGAATAAGCAAAGACCGCGCGCTGCAGAATGTGGTATCAAACGCTATACCTGCATCATAGTTCCTTCGGTCACTATTAGCTTGTAGATCATGTATGCCGGAATGAAACCAATTGAGGATAAGCGGATCACCCAGCCCAAGTAATAGGACCAGGCTGGTACTTCATCGGTGTTTTGAACTTCGTTCTGCTCGTCTTTGTTCATGAACAGTTGACACATGAATATTGCCTGTCAACAAGAATCATACACGCCAGAAAGCAACTCGCTCTAACAACCAGAATAAACAGTGGCGACACAACGTTCCAGGATGCTCGCCAGAACAAACTTGGCAGAAATCCTAGCATTTCGCGTACATCACTACTGAACCGTCGAGCGCCTGAAAAAAGTCAACACCTATTTCGCAACCACATATATTGAAAGAATGCCTGATTCCAGAGGAGTGTTTGTATTATTGAGCTGTTGTGTTTCCGGCCGAGTTCGAAAAAGATTCGTCGAAAATAAGAAATACAACCGAATTACGAATTATTAAGAGTCGGTCCACGAAAAAATCGAACATTGACGCGAAGACCTCTGTACAGCTCATTTTTCAAAATCACCGCACAGATGTAAAACTTTCAGCGATCCTTGAAAAGAAATGAAAAAGTTTGCCATCCGATTTTCTCTAGCTGCATATAACCCAAGTTATGGACCCTCGAATATCGGGATTTTGGCACTCTCCAGTGGCACCACCCTAAATTTGAACGGCTGCGGTTCACTAGTCTGTGGACCAAATTTTATCAGTTATGGCTCGTTGGAAAGACCATTTCAAGTAGTTTCAAGCGCTTCTCTCAGATTTTAAAAAAATTGGTCTGATCTTGTGGAATTCGCCATAAACTTTAACAGGCCATATCTCAAAATTGAACATGGTATCTCAAAAAGTGGCTATCATATTCGGAATCTCCGTTCTTTTGTGCATCTAGCGGTACCAACCATTTTTATATAGAATTGCAATCTGATAGCCAAACGATCAGTTGAAGGTAGGGTGGTCGGACACTTTCAAAAATCGAGCTTTTTCCGCTTTTCGGTCACCCACCAAACTTTGTCTAGCTGTCATTCACTATTCTGTTGGCCAATTATTACCAGTTATGGCTCATTCGAAAACTAATGTGACTTATTCCATGATGGTTTTGTTGCTGGTCAAAAATTTTTGAGGCATTACGTACAATTTGTCCTGGACTTTGATGAGTTGTATCTCAAAAGCTAATTATTTTCGAAAGCAGCCGAAAGCAGATTCGGAGTCTCCGTTCGTTTCTGCGTCTAACGGTATCAACCAAATTTATATGAACTTGCACTTCGATAGTCAAACGATCAGTTGAAGGTAGGATGGTCAAACATTTTCAAAAACAAGGTTTTTGTAGCTTTTCCGTCAGCCCCCAATCGTTTGTCTAGCTGTCATTCGCCATTCCATCGGAAATGTTTTTGACAAATGTTACCGCTAGACGCAGAAACAAACGGAGACTCCGAATCTGCTTCCAGCTGCTTTAGCAAATAATTCGCTTTTGAGATACGACTCACCAAAGTCCAGGACAAATTGCACATAATGCCTCAAAAAAATTTTGACCAGTAACAAAACCATCATGGAATACGTCACATTAGTTTTCAAATGAGCCATAACTGGTAATAATTGGCCGACAGAATAGTGAATGACAGCTAGACAAAGTTTGGTGGGTGACCGAAAAGCGCAAAAAACTCGATTTTTGAAAGTGTCCGACCACCCTATCTTCAACTGATCGTTTGACTGTCAGATTGCAATTCTATATAAATATGGTTGGTACCGTTAGATGCACAAAACAACGGAGATTGCGAATATGATAGTCACTTTTTAAGATACCATGGTCAAGTTTGAGATATGGCCTGTTAAATTTTTAGGGCCGATTGCACCAGATAAATCTAATCTTTTGAAAAACGGGTAAAAGCACTTGACACTACTTGAAATGGCGTTTCTAATGAGCCATAACTGATAACATTTGGTCAACAGACTAGTGAACGGCAGCCGTTCAAAGTTTGGTTTGTGACCGAAAAGCGCAAGAAAACCGGATTTTTGAGTGTCCGACCACCCTATCTTCAACTGATCGTTTGACTCTCAGATTGCAACTCCATATAAATATGGTTGCTACCGTTAGACGCACAAAAGAACGGAGATTCCGAATATGATAGTCACTTTTTGAGATACCATGTTCAATTTTAAGATATGGCCTGTTAAAGTTTATGGCGAATTCCACAAGATCAGACCAATTTTTTGAAAATCTGAGAGAAGCGCTTGAAACTACTTGAAATGGTCTTTCTAACGAGCCACAACTGATAAAATTTGGTCCACAGACTAGTGAACCGCAGCCGTTCAAATTTAGGGTGGTGCCACTGGAGAGTGCCAAAATCCCGATTTTCGAGGGTCCATAACTTGGGTTCAAATGCAGCTAGAGAAAATCGGATGGCAAACTTTTTCATTTCTTTTCATGGTCTTCAACCGCTGAAAGTTTCACATCTGTGCGTCGATTTTGAAAAATCAGCTGTACAGACCAATGTTTGATTTTTTCGTGGACCGGCTCTTAAGTACTAAAAATGTTAAAGCGTAAATTTGACAGTTGTAGGTCATAATTTGTTCGTTTCTGCATTTTATAGCCAATTTTTCTTCCTACCTCCACCGCAAGGAGGTGTACCCACATACAGTACGCCCTCTAGGTACGCTACTGGTCAAATACTATAGAAATAGCAGTCAAATCTCCGCAGTACCTACCATATATCCAGCACACTGCAACAGTTTCAACAAGCACAATGAATATCAGTGGAAACGAAACACCATTGAGCTCCAAGAAATTCACGATATGCTTGCCTCCCTAAAAGTCGGTACCAAGCATTAATTATCACGTTGTAACTGTAATCGCCAATCTTCGGTTTACGCGCTTTACTCAAAATCTAAGTAATTGCAAACGTCAAACCAGTTCTAATGGTCTCCAACAATTTTTATTAATTAATACTAGAAGCGTAGTAAAGGAAAAAAGCCCCGTTCGAGTTCCTAATTGACAAATTTATGGCGTTGTCGAATGTTTATATAGACATGGACTAGTAGGAAATTCCATGATGATACTGTATTTCCTCATCATAACACACAAAATACAAACACCCTTCCCCCTCTAACCGATGACGTTCTTTTTGCGCAGCCCCAAGGTCGTTTCTTAAACGTCGACCAAACGAGAATTTAGGTGAACGCGATTCTAAGCTCAGTAAAAGTGGCCTCTGGTAAGGGAGCTATAAACTGTGGGTGAATGCTCCGTTGTACTACCAGCTTCTTGTACATCCAACAGAGTTTGATTAAAATTTCATACAAACGTTGACCTCGTGCCCAGTTTTTACATTATAAGAGAAGAGCAGTTGAATGCTTACGTAAGTGCAGGACGTTAGATTGCCCAAATAACAGTAGACAATTAGCGCCAGAACGAACAGTTCGCGTCGTTTACCCACAGTCATCGGGAATTCATCGCAGAAGGCAGTTATGATGGCTTCCAGACCGCCGAACTAAAGAGATGTATTGGCATCGCTGAAGCTACGGCCTGTACACAACGTACCGTGCTATCTACGCCCAATGTTATAAGCATGAAAAAGAAAATAATAGCCCAAAATGACGATCCCGGCATTGTAGCAATTGCTTGTGGATAAACAACAAAAATCAGTCCTGGCCCTGAAAGGCAGTTAACAGTGCAGCAGCCGTCCCTCTCACAATTAACCTTCGACCGCCACGTCAGACACTTCTTTGCGTTGCTTGTTGGCCATGTAACCTAAGGTTGAGAAAATGACGAACCCCGAAATGAAGCTGGTGAAGCAGTTGACGATGCTAGTCAGGATGGCGTCCCTATGGCACAGCAAATAGATGTACGTAGCCTGTCATCTACCATCCAAAACTACCTGTAGCAGTTGTTGTGAAACTCATTGTAACTGGACAGAGCCAAAAGCACTCCAAAACCCGGACCCAGTGAGAAGAATATCTGAGTAGCTGCATCCACCCAAACCTAAATTGATACAGTTGCTGAGCTCACTACCTTTTCGTCAGGTTACGAGAAAACCATAGCACTCCTAACGGTAATTCTCTATCAATAAGAGCGTACACATCCTATTTTTACCCAAAATTTGCATTTTTCTAGAAGTGCCCACTTTGCTAAAAGACATGCTGCATTGTAGATCTCGGTGAGCTGCGTCGAATAAATTGTTGGCGAGCTTTCTACGCTCAGAACTGAGGAAATGGCAACATCTGAAACTTTACTTACTTTTCAAGCCACGGCTCACATTTTGACATGTAAATTTTGGGCGAACAGTTGAAGATAGGATGGCGCTGAGCACACTTTTAGAAAGCCACTCAATTCTACATCGAACGCTAGCAAAAGAGTTTCAATCGGTGCAGGCACTCACAGTCACAACAGATGTGGCGTGGCGTGGGAATTTGGGGGGGTTCTAAAACCCTTTTTGGGTTAAAAACTGCTAAAATTCAGGGTTTCAAGACTTACAAACCGTAATTTAGGATTTCAAAAGCCCTAAATAGGATTCCGGAATTTGAGACCCAAATTAGAGTTCTGGAACCCTATTTACAGCTTTTGAAACCCTAATTAGGGTAGGGTGTCCGAAACCGTAAATAGGGTTCCGGAACCCTAATTTGGGTCTCTGAAACTCTAATTAGAATTTCTGAAACCGTAAATAGAGTTCCGGAACCCTAATTTCGGACTCTGAAACTGTAAATAGGGTTCCGGAACCCTAATTTGGGTTTCTGAAACCGTAAATTGAGTTCCGGAACCCCAATTTGGATCTCTGAAACTCTAATTAGGGTTTCTGAAGCCGTAATAGGGTTCCGCAACCCTAAGTTTGGGTTTCTGAAACCGTAAATAGGGTTCCGGAACCCTAATTTGGGTCTCTGAAACTCTAATTAGGGTTTCTGGAGCCTATTTTGGGTTTCAGAGAGCCTAAACAGGGTTTCTAGAGCTCCAAAATAGGGTTTCGGAACCCTAATTTGGGTTTCAGAGACCCAAAACAGGGTTTCGGAACCCTAATTAGGGTTTCAAAAGCTGTAAATAGGGTTCCAGAACTATAATTTTGGTCTCAGAAACCCTAAACAGGGTTTCAGAGCCCTAATTTGGGTTTCAAAATTTCTAAATAGGGTTCCAGAATTGCATTTTAGCTGTATTATGTCGAATATAATAGAGCTTCTTTGCGCGTTTGAAAGCAAAAAACAGTTTTTCCACGTTTTTAATAAAAAATATAATTTTCAGCACGCTTTAAAACAATAAATAGGGTTTTAAAGAGCATTTTCGCACTTCTGACAGGATTTTTACCCCATTTTTAGTCCTCAAAACCCTGTTTTAAGCCCAAAAAAGGTCGCTGAAACCCACTTTTCTGTTGATACGGTAACAGCAACCGACTATGAGCGAACCAGTTGAGTATTTATTTTAGGGGGTTAGAGAAAACAATGACGAGGAGAGGTATTAAAAACACACGCCACACACAATACGTACAAACAATAGTAGAACAGTGCTATGGAAATAGTGCTGAAACCCTATTTGGGACCTGGAACCCCCAGCCGAAAACCCAGCTACATGTATGGCCATAGAAGGCTTCAGAGCCAGTAGCAAATTTTGAAATTCAGTTCAAAAGAGCCATCTATGGCTACATAGCCATCTATGGCTCAGTAGCCCAGAAATTCAAGATAAAAAACTTGGTCTTATCTTATTCATACTGTACACTACATGTTTTCTGACAGCTGTGTCTTCGGACTGATGCGTCAAATCTGGGATTTCTTTCCAGGCGTTTGTTAACTCATCGATATGTATTAGTGAGCCAACTTACAGCTCTCTAGGCCACAGTTTCAGTTTTGGATTTGAATACTAAGACTGGATTGATTCAGAGAGCGACCTGAATACTGAGACTGGAATGGGGAAATGAAATGGACATGTTGGTCTGACCATAGGGCCGTACAGGCCCCCCCAATATATCGGATCGGATCGGATCGACTGAGACTGACCTGAATACTGAGACTGGATTGATTCAGAGAGCGACCTGAATACTGAGACTGGATTGGTTCAGAGAGCGACCTGAATACTGAGACTGGATTGGTTCAGAGAGCGACCTGAATACTGAGACTGGATTGATTCAGAGAGCCACCTGAATACTGAGACTGGATTGGTTCAGAGAGCCACCTGAATACTGAGACTGGATTGATTCAGAGAGCCACCTGAATACTGAGACTGGATTGGTTCAGAGCGACCTGGATACTGAGACTGGATTGGTTCAGAGAGCGACCTGAATACTGAGACTGGATTGGTTCAGAGAGCCACCTGAATACTGAGACTGGATTGGTTCAGAGAGCCACCTGAATACTGAGACTGGATTGATTCAGAGAGCCACCTGAATACTGAGACTGGATTGGTTCAGAGCGACCTGGATACTGAGACTGGATTGGTTCAGAGAGCGACCTGAATACTGAGACTGGATTGGTTCAGAGAGCGACCTGAATACTGAGACTGGATTGATTCAGAGAGCCACCTGAATACTGAGACTGGATTGGTTCAGAGAGCCACCTGAATACTGAGACTGGATTGATTCAGAGAGCCACCTGAATACTGAGACTGGATTGGTTCAGAGCGACCTGGATACTGAGACTGGATTGGTTCAGAGAGCGACCTGAATACTGAGACTGGATTGGTTCAGAGAGCCACCTGAATACTGAGACTGGATTGGTTCAGAGAGCCACCTGAATACTGAGACTGGATTGATTCAGAGAGCCACCTGAATACTGAGACTGGATTGGTTCAGAGCGACCTGGATACTGAGACTGGATTGGTTCAGAGAGCGACCTGAATACTGAGACTGGATTGATTCAGAGAGCCACCTGAATACTGAGACTGGATTGGTTCAGAGCGACCTGAATACTGAGACTGATTGGTTCAGAGAGCGACCTGAATACTGAGACTGGATTGATTCAGAGAGCCACCTGAATACTGAGACTGGATTGATTCAGAGAGCCACCTGAATACTGAGACTGGATTGGTTCAGAGCGACCTGGATACTGAGACTGGATTGGTTCAGAGAGCGACCTGAATACTGAGACTGGATTGATTCAGAGAGCCACCTGAATACTGAGACTGGATTGGTTCAGAGCGACCTGAATACTGAGACTGATTGGTTCAGAGAGCGACCTGAATACTGAGACTGGGTTGATTCAGAGAGCCACCTGAATACTGAGACTGGATTGGTTCAGAGCGACCTGGATACTGAGACTGGATTGATTCAGAGAGCGACCTGAATACTGAGACTGGATTGGTTCAGACAGCCACCTGAATACTGAGACTGATTGGTTCAGAGAGCGACCTGAATACTGAGACTGGATTGATTCAGAGAGCCACCTGAATACTGAGACTGGATTGGTTCAGAGCGACCTGGATACTGAGACTGGATTGATTCAGAGAGCCACCTGAATACTGAGACTGGATTGGTTCAGAGAGCGACCTGAATAACTGAGACTGAATTGGTTCAGAGAGCGACCTGAATACTGAGACTGGATTGGTTCAGAGAGCGACCTGAATACTGAGACTGATTGGTTCAGAGAGCGACCTGAATACTGAGACTGGATTGATTCAGAGAGCCACCTGAATACTGAGACTGGATTGGTTCAGAGCGACCTGGATACTGAGACTGGATTGATTCAGAGAGCGACCTGAATACTGAGACTGGATTGGTTCAGAGAGCGACCTAAATACTGAGACTGGATCGGTTCAGCTACCTGAATCCTGAGACTTGATTGGTTCAGAGTCATCTGAATATTGAGACTGGATTGGTTCAGAGAGGGACGAGAATACTGAGACTAGACTAGTTCAGAGTTATCTGAATATTGAGACTGGATTGGTTCAGAGAGCGACCTGAATACTGAGAATGGATTGGTTCAGAGAGTAACAGAGACAAGCTGAGGGAGGGTCGAAAAACTGAGTTTCAAAAAATGTGATAAAATGTGTTTGTATGTCAAACTACATGAGTACAGAAATAAAAAGGTTTTGCCAAATAGAAGATAAAGAGATGGGATTTGTTCTGAGGTTTAAGCAGAAAAAGTCGATTCCTAGAAAGACCGGCCTACTGTATGTTGAAGAATGACTCCTTCAGCAGTAGGACCATGATTTTATATTTGACGCACCTCAGTTGAGTTAAGTTTGTCCCACTTAGGGGTCAGGTAGTATGAAATGCCTTGCCATGCTCCGTCCAAAGTTACACCGCGTATAAGCAGAATGAACAGAACGACATACGGCATCGTTGCTGTTATCCAAACTGCCTACAAAAAGTAATATTCACACGGGTTATTACAGAATCAAAATCAACATACCTTTCCAGAACTCCTCGGTCCTTTCCAAAGCGCAAAGTAGACAACGACAAAAACTAGAGCCGAACATAGGGCCAAGGTGGGTTTAATTCCCCCAAGGTCACCAATGCCACTCGATCTCTCCTCTTCAAGCACTTCTTTGCTATATAAAATATCAGTAATAATGTCTGGCCGACAGTCAGTTTACGTACACAAAGTAGAGTTCGGCAGCAGACTTGGTATTATTTGCAGTTTCCAGTCTAATTATTTCGAGTTGGGAGAAATTCATGGTGTCGTCAGTGCAACCGCTAAAGTTCCAGTGCTCCTTGCATCTTTTCCACGGCACTTCCCGCTGGAACGACACAAAGAAGAAGTAGACCGCCCAACCAATTATGGTGTTGTAGAAAAAAGACATGTAACTGGCCACGATGCAGATAGCAAAGCCGATGCCTGCAAGTTAGTTTGCTCGTGTGCTACAGACAGACCACCTCCTCAGCAACCACCTTTCATCAAGGGGCAAACTTTCTTCCATATTGATATGCAGCCTGAACGGTGGTACTGTCCTAACGCCAGCTCCTAAAGCCGGCCATGTACGTACTATAGCTGCTCTGCTCACACACAACATACAAGGTAAAACAGTGGTAGTCCGCCGAATATGAACATGGTCATGTAGGGTATCAAGAAAGCTCCTGCAAAAGCAGCAAGGTGAATGTTGCGGTGAAGGAGGACAGCTTACCGCCGCCGTTCTTGTAGCAGATGTAGGGAAAGCGCCAGACGTTGCCCAGATCAACAGCGAAACCGATGACGGCGAGCAGGAACTCGACTTTGTTGCCCCACTTCTCGCGAGCCATCATTGATACGACAGACTTCTTGCTGCTCGGCGGATACAAGTAGTCGTTGGTGTTCTGCGGCTCGTCGGCGTCGGTCGCGTCCTCCGCCGACGTGTTGGAAGGCGACGACGGTTGAATGCGCACTCTGTTGTCAGCGCTGGGCAGCTCGACAGGGCCTGGGTCGTCGGGATCGGACTTTGCAGCCGACGAGACGATCACCTTGCCTTTCAGTTCCAGCGTCACTGTAGCTGGCATGACTGCTCCATACGGCGCGCCGCCTGCCATGGAACTGAAGCCATTGGGCGCTGCAAAGACCAAAGGATGGATTTCACCGCTCTTGTTTACTCTTGTCTCTAATTCATCAAGTGCAACCCCTCGCCTTGGTCGTTAGAACTCGCACTTCCACTCGACTTTGCAACAGCAGGTGCGTCCTCGACTGGCACCATTAATTTGCAACTTGTACACTAATCTCTCTTCTGCTGCTCGCTCGCACGTGGTTCCAGACCAGAATTTGTCTTAGGCTGATTAGCGGTCGGTTTTGAATGTCCGATTAGTGAGATCTGATAGCAAACAAATAGCAACTTACCGGAATTCCATTGTCTTTGCAGGCCGGCAGAGCTCATGTACCTGTGTTGCTTGTAACGAACCCAGTGAAGCATGTCCGGACGCGGCCACCCACTATCTTTGGCGCTTACCCGTCGACCATCTATCAAACGCTTATCGACAGGAAGAAATTTGGTCGCTAAATGACCACGCAGCTCATCCGCATCTACACAAATTACAACGCACCTCTCAATTTACAGACTCTGTGCAACTCTAGAACACCTTCGTGTCCATCAACTGGTTCCGTGCGCGCACGCAGGTGCACTCTCTAATCGTTTCTTTTGTACTGTACGTATGTGCGCAGACAGCCCTGACTCAAAGCAGCTTGGAAAACCTTCAGTATTCTGCTAACGCATTCATCACTATCGCTTGCATGTTGACAAGATATAGCCAGTCTTGCTGTGCATGGAGCCAACCTGTCAGAAAGAATAACTATGCATTGCAAGCAATTAGCAGCTTCTACAAAAAATACGATGTCGCTCATCTCTAGTCAAAGAGTCGGAACCAAAAACCGATTTGATTGACAGGTGCATACGCAACAGCGCCTAGTCAACCAGTGCATTAGTGAAGTGCGAGTACAAGAAGTTCGATAATCTGCTTTAGACACCCCTCAGATAATCGTGAAATGTCTCCGTTTCTCAAACGATACGATACCCGCGGACGCAGCTTGATAAATAAATAGAGACTCTATCCAGAGAGTTTTTTGGTCTGCCAGGCTTATTTCCCCTGACTGGAAATCGGCGCCCTTTTGGCCAATGGTGGCAGGAGTGAATGGCTGGAGAAGCATGGTAACTGACTCCCTTTTCCTGGGCCGTGGCCCGCTTTCTAATAGCAGGGCCCCAGCCGCATAGTATCTTTCACCCAGACAGATTCAAAGGAGGCATTTGGTTGCTTCGTTTGGATTTTGGTAGGGTAACTTTAAGAGCCAGTCTCTGTTTCGATCGAGTCTTGGTATTCCAAGTTGAAAATCGAACTTTTGCGTAGAGGGGTGTGCGTTGGTGCACTAATAGACATTCATGAGTTATGTTAAACCTGCAAAGGGTTATGGATTTGACGCTCCATTCCCAAGATATAAGCCCTCAAAAATCGAATCGGCTCGCTTACAGTAACTCAGTAATTATGGGACTAAAACTTTCAACTCAATTTTTTAGTACTAACAATAGTTGGGACTTAAAAATTGGGACTTTTAGATAACTTTTAGAGTAGATTAAGAATTTTCGGTCCAAAATAATTTTTGAGCAAAAAATTTTTTTTCGATCCCGTTTGGCCGGCCCTAGCTCGACTGGAACCCCGCTATGCAGTTTTTTTTAATTACAAATTTGTAGCGCTATCGATTTGCTACAGGCTGGTATAAAGAATTTGTGACTCTGACCCGACATTCGTGGGAAATACCCCTTCGAATGTACAAAACCATTCAGAATTTCCTACTTTTGCATTAAAACATCGATTCCGGATTGCTGTCATATTAATGAGAGTTGGGGCCTAAAAATTGGGACGACTGCGACCCCCTCCTATCAACGGGTCAAAAAATAGGTCGGGTACACTATTGATTGACAAAAGATTCCCTTCAGAAATGCATGAATGCTCAACATTTATTTCAGGATTACGCCTTGGTTTGTCACAGCATGCTTTTGAATGAAAGTTCAGAGGTCTATGACTTGAAGCTGAGTGGTCGTAGCGCAAAAATATGATGATATTCTGAATCAGCAGAGAAAACTGCACCAGATACAGATGCCACGTTATGCCCAGATTTCACAGATAACTTACTGTCTGAGTACCAGTAAGAACAACATAAAGTAGCTCAGGAGCAGTCAGATTGAAAAAGAGACGTCATTTTCGTAATCAGCTGCAAAAAGCGCATTGGGTGATAAAAATTTGATGGCTCTGTACCCTACATGCGACTCATGATGACATGTGACATGACGGAATTGAGTCACCTCTCAAACGAGCATTTAAAAGCGCGAAAAAGACATGAATTTACTGAAAAAATCATGCTTATTCAGTTTTAACAACTGTACGGTATTATACGGTATAAAAGATACCGTATACCGTATAATACCGTATGGCCAAAATACCGTATAATACCGTATGATACCGGTCCCATCCCTAGTTGAGACGACGCGTGCGTTTGGACCACTTTGGGTGGGATATACGATCTACGCAAACGCACCGCTGCGTGGTATGCAGATATTTGATTTATTGTTCGTGTGTCGTACTTAGTTGTATTTTACTGGGGTTTGTGGTTGATTGATACTGATCTTATATTTGCTGCAATATTAAAGATGTCTGTCGAAAGAAAGCCCAAAATTGTGGTTAATAGTGTGGAAAAAGAAAGCAAAACAAAAGATGTGTCAGTCCATGTAAGTTAAGTTTTTTTGGTTTCTGCTGCGTTACTACGGTTTGTTTGCTTAAAAAAAGAGTAACTAGATACAAAGGTGCTAACTAGCTAATAATAGTTACCCACACAAAGGCACTGAAACCTTTTTCCGAACTATTTTTTATTTTGAGAATATGGTTTAGTCGAACACGAATAGGATAGTAAACAGTACACACTAAAGGTGCATTCATACTCGTATAGAAAAAGATCGCCAGGCGACTTTTCTGTAGGGCGACTCATTTGTAATATACGCACCAATACGCCCCGTCACATCTTCCGCCTGCAACAACACCTGGAAGATGACGCGTGGCGTGTTGGTGCGTAGGGTCGCCCTAGAGAAAAGTCGTCTGGCGATCTTTTTCTACACGAGTATGAATACACCTAGGTGTCCAATTCCAGTGTCGTACCTACCCACCTAAAACAGATATTTTGGTAAACAGACAAAGCCACCCACCCAAAAAATAGCAGCGACCCAACTTGGTAGACTACCTCCCAAAATTCCGATTTTGACCGCTCCACAATCTACATGTCGCGTCGTTGGCTCAATGGTTAGCTCGCTGCCTTGAGTCATGGCGGCCCCTGCAGCCCTAACGGTGGTAGTGGGTTCGAAACCAGTTTGACTGGAATTAGACTTAGCGACTTAGCAATGCCCAACTCAGGCTACCGAAAGCCAGTGATGGCAAGTACTAGATAAATGGGTACCATCATCGGGTGGCAAGCTAATGGGAGTCTGTGCGCAAGGCCCGTCCCCAGGCAGCAGAATGCTTCGGCACTCCTCTCGCAAAAACCGACCCAGGTAGTGTCAGGGAAACCCACAGCGCCTTACCGCACGTTTAAGTGCAACTAGGCGTGCGAGTTCTTTAGCATAGCTAGCTTTAGCTGACTTGCTACATATACAGTAGCTGACCCTCTTAACTGACATTCCAGAGCAAGAAGAGTGTGAGACTACAGCGATTTCCAACGATATCGGCGTTCATGCGCTCATTTCATGACAATCAGCTGAAGGAGGAGAAGGGCAAGGCTAAGCTGGGCACTGTCTTCGGTGTCTTGCTGCCAAGCATACAGAACGTCTTAGGTGTGCTTATGTTTCTGCGGATGCCATGGTGCGTCGGCATAATGGGCGTTCCGCAGGCCTTTGTAATGGTTTTTCTGTCGTGTTTAGTGGTAAGTTGCTTCCTTATTCGACCTTTCTCAACCAACTCTATTCAGACTTTTTGTGCTTGTACTTCGCTCAGTGCTGTGGTGACCAATGGCAAAACTGGGCGTGGCGGCCCCTACTATCTGATCTCAAGAAGTCTCGGACCTGAGGTATTTGGACTGACTGCCTGCAGTACTCTTCATACATGCAGCACTCAGGCCAGACACCCTCATTGGGCCCCCTCCGATTTTTGCTGTAGGCAGACATGGGCAAAGGGGGGGCTGAGGGGGGGTTGGCCCCCCATCAGGCTCTGATCTACCCCCTAAGCCGGCCGCTACCCCCATCAGGAATTTTTGGGAAGAATTTTGCATAGAAAATTATGATAAAAATATGCCTGGAATAGGCGTAAATGAGCTCAGAATAGCTAACTTTAACTTATTTTAATGAAAGATAAGCCAAAAAACCCTGATTTTCGCCAAAATCGGACTTTTTGGCTTACCACCCCCTCAGCCCCCATCAGGCGCTCCTACCCCCCATCAGCCCCCCATCCGGAATTGAAAATTCTACCCCCCATCAGCCGAAATGCTAGCCCATGTCTGGCTGTAGGTAATTACTACATCAAATTTTTGCAATTTTTTAGAATTTCAGTCACTAAAATTGATAAAATCGCCTGTAAAATAGAAAACAGCATTTAGGCCAACTTTGCGAATTTTGACGATTTTAGCCCAAAATTGCGTTTTTTGAGCATTTTTTAGTACCCAACCAAACTTCTCCCCTAGAAGTTGAGCTCAGACCCCCAACCCCCTGCCCCATCGGCGGATGACCTGTTACATGGATGGTACTTTTGTAACAACCTGAAAATTTCAATTTAGGTTCAAATTTTAGTACCATACAATGCACGAATTTTGAACGGTGATTGGTGATTCGTTCAATGAATATAAAATAAAAACTATTATGAAAACAGTTATCAATTATGTGATGATCATAAAAAATGAAAAAATAATCATTTACAGCAATTGTATTAACTTTTTGCAGTTTTTTTAAAGTTTAACATTGCTTATTCATGTAAGTCTACTGTAGGCCCGGCTCCAGGGGTCTGAACAATCAACACGCCCCATCCCTAGGTCTGATCGAGGGCCGTAAGGGTCGGTTCGGTTCGGACGCCCCATTCCCCAAATGCAGCGATCAGCGTGCAACCAAATGGTTGCACTAGGACATGCGACCCAGGGGACGGCTGTGTACGTACATAGATGGGTCGGAGGCGGGCCGGAGTCATTATATTGGCCGTGATAAGACAGCCGGTCTCAGACACCCAGGTGAGTGAGCACGTTTAGAAGTTCAGCGGGTACGCGAGACATGCACTGTACTGTACGTACAATGTACGTATTGTACGTAAATAGTTCGTGCATCGTGCCATCGACTCCTCTTGTGACAAACACTATAGCCGAGAGGGGCGCGCAAAAATGATAATTTTGGGCCACACAATACTGTTAAAAATCGCTGTTTTACTGGAAATTTTTGCAATATCTGAAATTGCAAAATGATACAAATACTTGTCCAAAATTGCTTCGTAGAAAAATTAGACGAACAGGTAAAAAATTGTTTCGGCGCCTTTGCCCGGGTATCTGAAACCCTTACCCCTGTCACATGTAACCATCCGACAGTCTCCATAGTATGTAATAGGTATGAACCATTGGGATGGCTAGCTAACACTGAGAATTTGGAGCTATTAACTAAAGAAGTGAAAAGAGGTGTTTCAGGTGGGCAGTGCGATCGGGCTCTTACTTTGTATGGCCAACACAATAGCGATTGCCATGTATGTGATAGGTGGTCTCGAAATCTTTCTCATCTCTCTTGTGCCTCAGCTGATATTTGGACCTGGAACTACGGACGAGATTATTTCGCAAACATCGGTAGTGTGATAAGGCAGTCCTGTGGTACTTTTAACAGTCTGTTGTTGCAGTTCACCGGACAGATGACCAACATCAACCGACTGTACGGAGTGGCGCTCACTTGCATTGTGTTCGTGATCGTGGCGGTCGGCGTGGTCTTTACTCAGTTGTTCGCCCCCATCTCTTTACTCTGCGTCTTTGTCAGTGTGCTCGCCCTCTACGCTGGCATAATCGAAAAGTCAGTCAGACCGAGTGGACCGTTCATTTGCCTGCTCGGCGATGCTCTCTTACGAAAGGTTCGTCCATTTACTGCATTACGTACAGTACCTGCGTGAACAGTAGATAAAATGGCATAGTATTAAGCAATTTTCATTTCTAGCTTGAAAATACGCTAAAATAACAAAAATTCGGTGGAAGATTGAGAAAATGGCTTCGCTCATGGAGACCCTTTTGTTGTGTGGTTGTTGATGTGTGTATAGAAGAATGTTGTACTACAGCTGTTTTCGCTCTAACTCCTTGCATGTTCCGACGGCGGCTCCACCCAGCCGACCGGCCTCTTCTTTCTCTGTCTCGCCTCTAATAGCCTTTTTCGCTGGAGTCTGGCTTATATGTAGCGCTCTGCGCGGCATAAACAATCTACCAAATCCGAGTACTACACTTCTACCATACATGTATGTACATGGGCCTCGCGGGGGGGGCGGGGGTTTGCACACCCCCAACTTGGGCTCGACCCTCAAACGACCCCACCCACCAAAATTGCCGCGACCCCCCCGAACCGGCGGGCCCACCCCCAAATTTTCGGATTTTGACTGCCCCAACCCATTTTTCCGGCCCATGTATGACTTCTACCCTACATTTACAAATAATTGATTCGGTTCTAGGACGCAGTGATGGGCGATTTCAAAGACGGGAACGATATTTGCGATTTTTGCACTAAGAACAAGTCGTTGCCTCTGTACAAACGCTTCTGCAGCGACAACGCAAACGTTTGCAGCGCAGAATGGACGGCCAACGATCTCCACTGCAGACGAGCCTTTCCCGGCCTGGACAGTGGGGCTCTGATGAAGAATCTGGCTCCGCGTTATCTCAAAGAAAACGAAACCACAGCCGCTTACTTCGGTAGCGTGCCGTCGGCAGCGGTCAGTCAGTTTGTGCTTGCTGGTGCCGGCTGCCTACATTCTCGTAGTTGCAGGTGCTTCAAGACTTGTCCACTTCTTTCTTTATCTGCTTGGCAATCTACTTCCCGTCGGTGACCGGCATAAAGACCGGCGCCAACATGTCGGGCGACCTGAAACGACCGCAGCACTCGATTCCGGTGGGCACCATGGCGGCGCACCTCTTCACCACCACCATCTACCTCAGCTACACACTGCTGTTCGGCGGCGTGGCCGAGCGCGCCTTACTATTGGACAAGTTCGGTCAGAGTCTGGGCGGCAGCATGCCCATCTCTCATCTGGCCTTTCCCCACTACTTGGTGGTTGTGGTCGGCGCCTTCACCTCTACCTTCGGCGCTGCCATTCAGTCCCTCTGCGGTCAGTCAGTCAGTCAGTCAGTCAGTCAGTCAGTCAGTCAGTCAGTCAGTCAGTCAGTCAGTCAGTCAGTCAGTCAGTCAGTCAGTCAGCCTGTCAGTCAGTCAGTCAGTCAGTCAGTCAGCCTGTCAGTCAGTCAGTCAGCCTGTCAGTCAGGCAGTCAGTCAGTCAGTCAGTCAGTCAGTCAGTCAGTCAGTCAGCCTGTCAGTCAGTCAGGCAGTCAGTCAGCCAGTCAGTCAGTCAGTCAGTCAGTCAGTGTGAGCTGAGCCTGGTTTCCTTTCAGCGGCGCCCAAGTTGTTGCAGTCGATCGCGGACGACGACGTGATGCCGTTCCTGCGAGTGTTCGCAGTGACCAAGCGTAATGAGCCGCTGTACGGCCAGTTGTTTCTGTTCGGCGTCGGTCTGGTGTTCGTGCTGATCGCGCGACTGGACTTCGTGGCGCCGTTGGTGGAGCTGAGTTTCCTCACCACCTACGCCGGCCTGTGTCTCAGTTGTGCCATGTGCTCTATGGTCGGCTTTCCCAGTTGGCGCCCGCGGTTTCGTTGCTACCACATGTACTTGTCTTTTTTCGGCTTTCTGCTCTCAGTTTTTCTGATGTTCGCCACCTATTGGTACTACGGGCTTATCTGCATCGCTTTCGCGCTGGCCGTCTATTTGTATGTGGCCTTTAGTGGCAATCGGAAGGAGTTCGGTGATTCTTTCGGTGGTCTGCAAGCGTCGCTGGCGCTCGGAGCCTTGGTTGGTCGCAAGTTCAAGCTGAAAACGCGCAGAATCAATTGGAGACCGCGCATACTGATGTTGAGTAGTCCCGGCGCACAGACCAACCGAACTGCCTTGCGCAAATTGTTCCTGGCCAGCTACCATCTCACTCAGAAATATAGACGGGCCTCTGCTTTTGTCGGTTGTTTGGTGTCAGCGCAAGCCAATACGTTCCAGTGCAGGGTGCTTGCCAACAACCAGCGGTCTACTCTCAAAAATGTGCGTATGTACTTTAGCTGCGTTTAGCCGTTTTTACGGAGCCGTTACATCTTCAGTTAATGGTTGACGCTCATCTGAATGGATTTACGAAGCCAATCGTGTGTGAGCTGAACAAAGACTCGCTGGTGCAGACCATGTGCACCATGTTTCTCGGCTGTGGCATCGGCAATCTCAGACCCAACAGTCTGCTGACTAATTTTCCTTCTGACACCAAACAAGACTTGGACTTCCTAACTACACTTCAGCAGGTGCCAGTTGAGTGCTGCACTTTGATTGTGGCCAAAGGAGAGTTCCCCTGCAAATGCGGTAGACAGCGGCGAGGCTACATCGATATTTGGTGGATCGTTGACGATGGTGATGTGCTGCTCGGATTGGCTGTTCTTCTCAAGCGAAACAAGGCCTGGAACAAGTGCACTCTGCGGCTGGTAAGCGTCTCTCTCTGTCTCTGTCCTGGGCATTCAGCATTTATTCATTCCCCCACTGACTGGGGCCATAAATTCGGATCGAGACCCCGTCCGATTTCTGTAACGCAATAATGTTAGTATGTCAGTTTTTACATTTTTTGCAGTCAGACGCAAAATAGTGAAAATTGAGTGTAACGGCTTTCTTAAATTTGAACCAAAAAGCGCGTTTAGATACCCTCCCTGAAATTTGGCTCAGTTTAAAAATTTAGTTCTCAGGCTCAGTTTACCGGGCTCAAATCAATCCTCACAAGCCCATCCCGGCTGTTGCATGTACTGTATGTACTATGCATGTCAATGATTCAGAACTACGAGCGCACTGTTGATATTTTATATGCATCTGCTATACTCATTAACTTGTTTGATAATCCGTGATAATATGATTTGATATTTTTTGACAAACCGTCGCTGTAGTATAGGGCTGGGCAAGGTACGTTCGTGCTGCGTGGTTTAGAAAATACAAAAATACGACGTTTTTTGTGTAAATTATCGCATCGGATCAGGCTTTTGCCGTTTTAGCATAAATTTTTTCTTATAGCGCGATTTATTTAAATTTGTTGCAAATATAACTAAAAATGGTACCAAGTGAGCGATAGAAACGTCCTTCGCAGCGGCTGTTATTAAATAGCATTTTTCTAGTTTTTCATGAAATCGAATGCGGTTTTTTGGGTAAATTGTCCTATCCAGTCATGCTAACGGCCGTTTTAGCTTGTTTTCGTTGTGGTAGCGCGAAGTATTAAAAATGGTTGCCATACCTACTGTACTTAGTGTTTGTACACACGTGGTTTAATCGCTACCGCACCATTTCGTTTTTGTGTTATAGTACACTGTGATTGCGCAAGAGATAGACAGTGCGAAGATGAATGCGGCGGTGAGAGAATGTCTGGAAAAGGCCAAACTAAAAGTCAGTGTGGAGATAGTTCTTGTGCCCAGTGATCATCTGTCTCTCTACATGCTGCACCGCACGCTGCACACGCGCAACAGATGGTCAGAGTATCGGAGGAGGGAACTAAGCGCTGATACTGCGAAGACACAGGTACAGCTGGTGGCCGACATGTATTCTGAGACAGGAGGTACTAGTCACTTTGTCTCTGTGGCCACGCCAATCGGTTTCATGTTTAGAGGCGGACGTGCTTGGCAAGAGCTTTCCGAGTGCTCGCTACCTCAACGAGCGAATGAAGGAGCGCTCGTTCCAGAGCGACTTGCTCATCGTCAATCTGCCCAGAGTGCCTATTGGGAGTTCATCAAAGGTTTTAGAGCAGTACACCGAATACCTCTTTGCACTTGGAGATGGCTTTGGTCAGATGTTGATGGTTAGAGCTACCGGAAATGAACTGATTTTCAAACATAAGTAATTGGTCGTTTACTGGCCTCTCTCTGCCTTGGAAAATTCTCTCTGATTAAGCATAAAGTTCTGTTTCTTTCGTCGCTCTTCAAACACGCTCTAGTTTCAGCTGCCTCAAGCATGTCTTCTTGTCAACTTGCTATATATTTTGACAGAGAGAATGAGTGTTTCTTATGCCCAGCCGTATGCTTGCGTACGTACGTACTTGCTTAATCGAGCGATTAGGAGGGTGGTGTGAGCGGTGCTGGCTACGTATGTACATATACGGTGGCATAGAATGTGCGTCCATAGCAACAAAGCGCTCAGCTTTCCTTTCTCTCTAAATATATTTGGTGCGCCGACTATGAACGTAACGTGCATAGCTACGGTGTGGGAAGAGTAGGAGTATGTCTAAAACAAAGCATGGAGCTGAGAAGGGAACCCACGGTATATTTTGTTTGTATTATTGACCCAAGTCCAAGTGGGTAGTGCTTCAGAAGCAGTGTCAAGCTCAGATGTGCAATGTAGACGACTACTCCTAATTTCCAGTCGCGCACCCAGTTTGCTTTTTGTTACGAAAGCCTTGCTTCATCACGTTGTAATGGTGCAGTATCGTCAGGAAACTTCAACAGAAGAAGGAATTTTTGGTAGTTCTTCAATTACTACACGTCCGATACGCAACTGAACAAACTAAAGACTGCTGTAGTTTTTGCCAAGCCGATCGAGTGAGTTTAGGATTGGTGTGTCAAGCTCTCAAAGGCAGTAAGGTGGAGAGCATCGGGTTGGTGTTGTACTCGATCGGTTCGGACGTGTTTCTCTGTGGCACCGGTGATTCGGTACAGTTGGCAGCAGTAGCTCAGAATGCAGGCTGTAGTGATTTCAGAGCATTCGTAAAGATGCAACCTTTCGTACTTTCCTTCTGACACTGGCAGACAAGTACCTGAACAAGTCTGGTTCGGTCAGGTTAGACTTCCTCGATTGTGCCATAGCCGAAGCCTCTGATGCCAAGGAGATTGTTGCAGAGATTGACAGTTTGTTGCAGTCTAAGGTGCTTTAAGTGAGCTGCACGTACACAGACCATGTACTGTAGGTACGTTTGCAGGTTACTGTGTCGATGAGTTCCGACCTGGTTGGGTCCAGCGCGGTCACATCCAACGCTAACGAGTACTGATAGTCACTGATAGTGGGGGCACGACACATACAAATGTTTAGCTGGGTCAAGTCGACCGGTGCGCTGTACTTCCGTTTGGACGCC
This sequence comes from Sabatieria punctata, assembly GCA_030248155.1. Lineage (NCBI taxonomy): Eukaryota > Metazoa > Nematoda > Chromadorea > Araeolaimida > Comesomatidae > Sabatieria > Sabatieria punctata. The sequence goes on from JASANB010004741.1 coordinate 231,313, forward strand.
CTCCCAGACAGCAGCAAGATTCGGTGGCGACTCAATCAGTCGACTGCCAGCTACGAGAAGATTCGACTGGTGGGCAAAGGAGCGTTCGGAGCAGCCGTTTTGTACAGACGCAAGGACGACGATTCGTTGGTGATTCTGAAGGAAATCAACATGCACGACCTGAGTTCTCAGGAACGCCAACTGGCACTGAACGAAGTGGCGGTGCTGTCCAAGCTGGAACACCCCAACATCGTCACCTACTACGACAGCTTCGAGGAGGACGGCATACTCATGATAGAGATGGAATACGCCGAAGCCGGGTTGGCTGGCCTCCACACAACCGAGTTACTGTTTGGCTGGTTTTAGAACGTTGGCACAAATGCTGGCCAAACGGGAGAGACCGTTGGAAGAACGAGACATACTCTCAATGTTCAACCAGATGGCGTCGGCCGTGCGCTACCTGCACGAGAACCACGTTCTACACAGGTTCCCCTGCACCTGTACTGTATTCAGCAGTCCCGATGGTTTAGAGACTTGAAAACGGCCAATATATTTCTGACCAAAGAAGGCATCGTCAAAGTTGGCGATTTTGGAATCAGCAAAGTGATGGGCACCCAAACAAAGCAGCAGGGCGCCAATACGTTGCTTGGAACACCTTACTACATCAGCCCGGAAATGGCACGACGCTATTTTTAACAGAAATGCTAACTTTGAAACTTTCAGTGCGAAGGCAAACCTTACAATGAAAAGTCGGATATATGGGCTCTGGGTTGCATTCTGTACGAAATGGCTTGTCTTCAAAAAACCTTTGAGGGATCCAATCTGCCTGCTCTTGTCAACAAGATCATGAAGGTACAGCACTTAGTGTATACAGTACTGTACATCGGCACTATTCTAGATGCATCTAAGATTTTCTTAAACGAACTGTTGTGTATTTCAGGGTCATTACGATCAAGTGAAGGGAAACTACAGCAGTGAATTTAAAATTTTAATCAGGGATATATTACGCAAAGAACCGGAATTGCGTCCGACCGCTCACCAACTGCTGTACGAGAGGATGCCAACGGTGCCTCGTAGTTAGTGGTTAATACAGATGAAAGCAAAGTGAATTTTCAGTTGCTGCGTCGCTACGACACGCGTAAACGCGCTGGCGACGATGACCGAATGTCGTCAACAGACAGCGGCTCTCGGTGCAGAAGACGGAACAAAGTGCGCTCTGTGCTCTACGCACTCGACCCCTACCAGCACCACCTGACTGCAGTGCACGGACTTCCGTTGAAAATGAAGATTAAACAAGTTCTCTATTCCACGCTGATTCTGTACGTGCAAGGACGGTTTAGGTAGCAGTTAGCGACACTCATCAAGCGGTGATATCGTCAGAGAAACTGGTCTATGCCTGGGGTGACAACAGTCACGGTCAACTTGGAGTTGGTGATCGCGAGCCACGTCTCAAGCCTTGTCTAGTCGAATCTCTGACTGGAAAATCAATTGCCAGAGCTGCGTTAGGTATGTGTTCTGAGCGAGAGCCACATAGGACAGGACTGCTGTAAGCCAGCGTCTTTGCAGGCAATCACTTCAGTGTGTTTTGCTCGGACAATGGCATCGTTATGACTTGCGGCAGAGCCGAGTACACTGGCCACGGAGCCGGCGACAAGGATGTGTTGCGTCCCAAGCTCATTGACAGCTTGCTCAGCGTCGACATTGTGTCTGTGGCATGTGGTCCGGAGCATGCCGTTGTAGTAGGGGAAGGAGGAAAACTGTACACCTGGGGCTGCGGTGACCATGGAAGGCTTGGCACTGGAAACGAAAACTTCCAGTAGATTGTCCATCGTCTACTCCTACTGTATGTCTATCAGTTGACTTGAAGACACACGCCGGTTGCCGTGGACATCGGGCGCTCGTACGTGGTTCGTTCTGTCAGATGCGGCTCGGACGGCACGATGTTACTGTCGGATGCAGGCTCATTGCTTGCGATGGGATCAAATCAGTACAACAAACTGAACCTCAACCAGCGGCAAGGATTCTTCGCGCACATGAAGCTAACTAAGGTCCTGTGACCTGTCTCGATTAGTTTATAGACGGTATAGGACTTGCAGATCGAAACGGAGAATGCATTGGTGCCAACTGCACTCAAGAGTTTCCACTGCGGAGTGATTGATGTGAGTCTGGGCAGCGACCACTCTGCTGTGTTGTTGGAGTCCGGTCATTTGTATATGTTCGGCCGGAACCAGGAGGGCCAACTAGGCAGAGGAAACAGACAATCGGTGCAAGGGCCTGTCTTGGTTAAGGCGCTCGCCACCAAAACCTGTGTGGTGAGTAATTATGTTCAGATCACCTACAGTTTATGATGCCATGTACCGGTAAGTTCCCGGTGGAGGTAGGAAATAGGGGAAGCGGCCCGCTTTTATGGTAAAACAATGGGCTGGGTTGAAATGAGCCAAATTTAGCTCTTTTTCATTGTTTTTCCTTATTCAGACTCAGTTTTGACCTTTAACTGATATATGATGAAGAGTTTGATAGTTTGGGGGAGTGTTTGTATTGTCGAGTTGTTGAGCGGTTGTGTAGGTTTGTGAGTGTGTCTGTTGTGTTGTGTTGTGTGGCAGACTTACTAGTAAAGACCTCCACTTCTCTTTCATTGGTGCCGAGACCCGGGAGCCACCTTCAATCAAGTTCCACTACAACATACAAGTTCTACTTCGAGTCTCACCTCAAGTCACTCTCGTTTCCAGTCTCAAGCTCCAGGCTCTCGTTCCTGATCATCAGGCACAGCCGTGCCCCATCTGATGCTCACATGACGACACCTACTTTTCATGCTCAACTCCAACTTCTACGAGAACAAAACCAGCGTGATCTTGAACGACGCCAGCTCGACCTACAGCAGCGTTACCAAGAGCGGCAGATGGAACAACAGCGACGTGTTCAAGAGTGGCAGCTCGAACAACAACGACGTGATCGAGAGTGGCAAATCGAACAACAGCGGCGTGATGACTACATGGATCGTCTGCTCGCTCAGTACCTGGCTCAATCCCGAAAGACTCCTGTGAAAAAGGAAGCAGCTTCGTGTTCTGGCACTTCGGGTGTCCAAGTCGGCTCGTTAGACACTCCCTTCACTGGGTTAACGGTCGATCCTCCGTTCAGTGGGCGTCCCCGTTCAGCTAAAGCGGTTTTTTCGTGCACAAACACTCCCCCAAACTATCAAACTCTTCAATAAGTTATCTTTCTACGAAGTCAAAAGAAAGCGAGGTCCAAAATTCATTAATTTGTCACTATATTAGAGAATAATAACCTTAAAAACACAATTATATTGAACAAAACTGAAATCTCAAGAAAATACACAAAAATACTCCGGTTTAACAAAAAAAATTTGAAATACTCATCTCTATTAGGAAAAGTAATAAATCCATGAAACAGAGTTAAGTAGAAAAACTGTTAGAAAGCTTCCAAATCCAGTGCGTAACCGATTGCCTGCAGACGCATTTCAGATGGTGCAGTGCGGCCGGGGGTTCACGCTGAGTGTGACTGCAGACAATGACTTGTATTTCTGGGGTGCAAAACGAACAGCTTCAGCCGAGAGTGGCGGCGAAACAATTCTAACCGAGTCTTTAGCAGATGGCAAAATAGTGAAAGTACAGTCAAACTCAAAGCCGACCGCTCTGGTGCATCCGCTGGCACCAGCAGACAGCGAGGCAGAACAGACGTTGCTGTCAGAGATGGACAACCCGAACGAGTGTTTGCTGGGCTCCATCAACTCGGGCAGACAGTCCCAGTTCTGGCCGTTCCGCGGAAAACGTACGAGCACCACTCTGAGCGAGCACGAGCAGCTTAGAACAGCGTCCGCTTTGCCTAGTCAAATCCTGCAGTACGTACTGCACTTCTGCACCCTACAGTTAGACGCAGTCGCCTCTTGCAGACTTGACTCGAGCGGTTCAAATTCACTCAGTTTCATCAGTTTGGGAGGACTGGCTTGTCGTCAGACAAAAGTTTACGTCTACGTCGAGACAACTGCTCCGTTGCCTCCAAATGAAAAGCGCTCGAAGAAATCAGCAGCGGAATCAGCACGCTATCAAAAGTACGTACAGTGTATGTCAACTGAACTGCATACTACAAAGGTGCTGGTCTTAAATCCCAACACAGTCATTTAACGTCTACTTTTACTTTTCTTTCAATAGTTTTTAGTGGCGGTAAGAAACTATTACGGTAGACTTTCCACAGCGTGTGGGTGGCATTTGCAAAGATCAGCTGTGGTACGGTAGAGAGATATGAGAATGGTTGAGCGCGTTTTAGAGCTGTGCAAGGCGAAACAACTATGATGATTTTGGATGCAAAACGCAACAGACGGCTAGAAAAATCGGCGCTGCGCCATTTATCAGCCGGCCTGCCCAAATACCACTCGGACGAGGAAACCAAGGCAAAAGCGGCTAAACAAACAATCTTAACTGTTTTATTTGCTATTTATTTAGCAAGGTTATAGATGCCCACTTGGATTAAAAACGAGCTCGAAGATGCAGAGGTGCTGCAAGCACTTAGTTTGCTCAACAGACGCAGCAACTCGGACGGTGCTGACAAAACTGTGCAGAAAGTAAAATTGATTTACCGAGACCTACTGAACGTACTGTCTGCTTAAACAGAGCTTGGCCGACGATACAAGCTCCTCAGACGATCGCAAAAAAGCAGGAAAGAATCGATCAAGACCCCACCGTGCCAAGAGAACGTACGTAACGCACAACAGTGCTGTATTGTAATCGATACATTGATACGATTGTATGTAGTTATTTTCAGTAAGGTAGGAGGGCACCAAAAATTTGAATCAGACAAGGCTGTCACGGAAGAACGCCTGCTCAGTTTGGAACAGGAATACCGAAAGCAATTGCATCAGCAGAGTATGGCACAGGACCGCGAACAAAAGTTGCTACACGAGATTTCCCAGTTAAAATCACAACTGATCGCGCAGCAAACGGATTTCCAAGCTTACACGTTGGAAATGGAACGTTTGAAAGTTAAGACAGAGCTCTCGAAGCCGCCAATGACCTCCTTTGTTTCAGAGTCAACTAACACAGTTACGAACAGAAAAGAGTGCCGACAAAATAGAAACATCAGCCGATATACCGAAAAATGTCAAAAGCGCGTTGTGTGCACTGCTGTAATAATGGCTCATAAACCAAAAATGAAAAAGATTTTATACTGCAGACAGTTCAACAAATTTGATCGCGAACAATACATGGGAGCCACCTTAGGGCAGGATGGATTGACTGACCTTTGATCGATCAAATTACAAAATCAGCTAAAACCGGGCGCATGGGCTGATTGATCAACTACGTATTACTAGCGTTAACAGTCGGCGGCAAGAGAAACAAGTGATAAAGAACGCAGGCCAATACAGCACCGACGGCAAAGCAGAACAGGAAAGCAACGCTGAACAATGTGGTACAGATGCAATTAAAGGCAATACAAAAGCACACCTGCTGCAGGCAAAGGACCAGGAAACGCCAAATAGACTGTCCCAAACTACATACACAATAAATACCCTTTAGAGCTTCATAAGCCCGTCAGTGATCACTGATTTGTAGATTGTCCGACAACAGATCAGTTACAAGCAACAACACATAAGGAACGGTCTGCTAACAGGCGCGCGCAGCAGTCAAGCCGCCGTCTCTTCACTCTGCTGACACTGATCCACACTCGGAATGTCCTCTGTCTTGGCTGGCTCGCTCTCCTCCGGCTGCGACTCGCTCTGCTGCTCCGGTTGTGCGCTGTCAGAGGCAGTTTGGCCGTTCTGTTCCGCCCCTGAAAGTTGTGACTCAGACAGTGCATAAAACAGTACTGAGTCAGTCTGATTAGACAGACAGATTACTACAGATTCCTGGCATTCCCTGTGAGCGCGTGCGGCCTTCCTACTATGCAATCATGTGCAGACTGGCTGACCCTAAGTCAAGAACGTTCTGGTCATCCGCCGCTCCGATTACACTCTAATCTCACGCGCAACGTCGGTAAACAACGTAAACCTACTAATGCCTTTTAACTCGCAGCGGATAATGGAGACGGCTTTAAAATGATTCATGCACTCCTCAGAACATCAACCATTGCACATAGTCAGCACTATTCGTGGGCCCAATTAATCTGACTCATGCTGCACTACAAACAATCAGCCATTGACCTACACAGCATGCCAGCAGAAACCAGAAGTACCATAAGCAAATTGGCCGAAGATCACCTAGTGGAGGACCTTAGTCCACTGACTCAGCAGCGCAAGTTACGGTAGCATAGCCGTACCTTCAACAGGGGGATCGGTGTGTCCGTTTTGCTTGTTCTCTTCGCTGGAAGCAGCGGCAGCCTGCTCATCGGGTTTGGGCGATTCTTCTTCGGTCTTTTTGTTCTTCTTTCCGAACAAGTTTTTGAGGAAGGCTGGTTTCTTCATGACGAGTGACCGAGAGACAGCTTAGGCAGGCAGGCAGCACGTAAAACGTATCGTATGGTGTCTGCGGCGGCCTCTTATTCAGACAGCGGCCGGCCGGGCGGCTGAGTCAGCGGCAGCGAGAGTCCAATGCGACGACCAATAGGGAGCGAGTGGCGAGCTAATCAGCATTTGCCGGCCGCGGGCCCTTAAATTCCATGCATAGTTTAATAGGTGATTAACAAGAAGTTGTTTTTGCGGCTGCTCAGCCCAACCCGATCCAATAAAACGGCGTCTGCTGGGGACGGACGGCTGAGGCCGATAGCCGGATTATGTCAGTGACTCATTGTGTGCGTGTGTGGGCATCGATCTACACAACGGCAGCTAGGCCTGGACGGCTATTTTTAGACTCCACCGCGAACCCCCAGAGACAACCCTCAATCAACGCAAATGTAACCGGCAACGACAGAATTTCTGCAAGCATTACCCACAAGACGATGACAATATGACGCAACAAAAGCAACAGCTCACATCACAATCGGCCATCTAGTCGAAAAATCGATTCCGGTCACAGCCGAATTTGCCGCGGTTCGCCTGGCAGAAGCTTCCACGGGTTTCGCTTACCCGAAGAAAGAAAGAAAGTTTATGTCCAAAAGTCGCAAAACTTGTGAAATGCGTTTTAGCACGATAAGTATAAGCAGTAAAACAGCTGTACGTCCAAATTCGATTACCAAAGGTATTTTTTTTACTAAAATACATGATTTCTGTGCATGCTACAGCCACAACGAGTACTTCATATTTTTTGCAGTAATAACCAGAATTTTACAAGGGGATAAAATTTTTTAAGTGCCTGGTTGGGCCGCTGCCCAACAAGGGCGAGAAATCTTGAAACACTAGCGTTCAGAAACGTATTTTAATAGAATACTTGGCATAAAATTAACAGAAATTAGCTGTTTCACGTTGCACTTTATAAAGGCCTAGAGACCTGCACTGGCCGACTTTTTTGGCCCGGCCTGGATTTGCGAAGTTTTCGGTGGGCTGGCCCGGAGGTCCAAATTCTAGGCTCGGCCCACCTCGGGAAAGCTAAAATTGCCGAAAAATCGCTTGAAATCACTTTTAACAACCAATAGAAAGTCTACAATGGGTTTTTTACCACTACGTAAATTCATGTTTTCTTGCTATTTTTCGATACTACAAGGCAGGTTTAAGTAAATTGTTAATTTTAGAAGTGTCGTCCATACCGAAATTTTAAGGTATAAGGGCCATACATGTACATACTAGGGAGTTTCGGGGTTACCCATAGCTAGAAAGGCCAATCCCTCTCACCCCCGAGACCCGACGAAACAGTTTAATGCCGCCCCCGACCCAAAAATGCAAGTACATACTGTATGTACTAGTAGTGGCTCCCGTACTAACTGACTCAGAAATCACCAATTTTTAGCTTAAAATTCGCTTGAAAAAGTCTTCGGAAACCGAATTCGGTGTTTCCGCTGGTGATATTTAAGAAGAATCGGTTATTCTGGAAACCCTTTTTATCGTTTTTTTGCTTCGTTTTAGCTCTAAAACGCTATTTCGCAGCTTAAGATAGCGATTTTTAGCTTCCTTACTGAGAAAAACGCATTTCCAGACGTTTAGGAGTGGTTTGAAATTTAGACCTCCCTCTGGGCAAAACCCCCTCGATCCCCCACCTGTCGGAACCCTATTCCTCCCCCCGCCGGCTAAGGACCTACATGTATGGTAAGGGCCATACATGTAACAGGTCATCCGCCGAAGGGGAAGGGGTTGGGGGTCTGGCGCCGGTCGCGGCGTAGGGGTCTCAGCCCAAATTCTAGGGGAGGGATTAGGTACTAAAAAACGCTCAAAGATTTTGAACAAAAAATCCTAATTTGGGCATAGAGCTAAAAAGTGCTGTTATACAGGGGATTTTTACAATGTCTGAAATTCTAAATTTAAAAATTTGCTAAAAAAATTACTTACAAGAAACTCGGATGGGCGTCGGAAAAATCTGCCGGGCGAGGGGGTCGGGTTTCCCGATCGAGGGGTCTGGCCGATGTCGGCTGGAGGTAGACCCCCGTTACATGTATGGTAAGAGCTCTGGTTGGGTCACTGCCGAAGCAGGTGAGAAAACTTTGAAAAACTAGTAGCCTTCAAAAACGCATTTAAACGGTATTCTAAGCAAAAAATGAATAGAAGTTAATTGTTTTAGTATGTAGCTTTAAACCGCCTGCTTTGGTCACTTTCGAAACCGAGCGAGTAATTTTTGAAAAATTTGCTTTCAAAAACTCGTGTAAAAGGCAATCTGAGAATAAAATTAACAGATCAATTAAGTTATACGCATACAAACTGTTAGTACAATCGAACTTTATTTTTAATAAAGTTGTCAAACAATGGCATGCCCGTCTCGGCCTGGAATTGAAGTTATATTGGTGCGGCTAATAAATCAGGTTGAAAGAGTGTGATTTTCTTCAGGTTGATGCCCCAGAAACTACGCTAGCAGTGCGATATGACAGGTCTAATTAGTCGGGTGGTATCGCTCAGATTCGACAATGAGATGTAACCCAAAAATAGTTGGAACTGAGAAGCTTAATAGGAAAACGGAGTTCATACTCTAACTTTTAAGAGCATGTTTAACAGCAAGTTACAGATTGGTAGTCGGAGACTGCTGCAGAGAAAAATTCACCCGCTTTGCATGTCGAACGAGCATTGTACGCAAGGAAAAGGTCGTAGGTACGTAGAAGCGTCATATTCAAAGGTGCAGCACCAAACCAAGCGAATCCGCTGACGTTTTAACACGTGTACGTTTGAAAGCACAGGTGTATTAACTTTGAAGGCTAACGTGACAGCTGCGAATGAAGTGCGAGCAATTCCGATTCTATGTAATTAACGTACAGCTGCAAGAGTAGCAGCAGATGGAAGTTAAAGGATTAGACGTAACAAATCATATTTATTACTAAGAAATCGTACCACAAGTGGTCACACCCGGTTAATGAACAATGATGCCTAGACCTATCCGGTGTTGCTTGAGCAGGACAAAACAGCTCACTGGATGAACAAAACACGTAGTTACTAGTTTACCGGTATCAAGACAGCATCCTTCGGACGCACTAGAAACACGACGACTAAAAAAAGGGAAATATCTAACAGCCACAGAAGTTACTAACAAAAATCAGTTACAATAATGGAACGCAATAATGTTAAACACAACGCTAACAACAGAAAGAGAGAATGTTTTGGTTGACAGAGAGGCCGGAAGGTGTAAACTACACAGACAAGAATCCTGGCGTCTAGTCTAGGTAATGGTGAGTGGAACGATGGTGTCACAGCTACTACACCTAAGACTACAAAACAAGTACAAGAGCACACTGTCCCGTTCGGCTTCTTATGCCTCAGTTCGATGGCTACACAACGGAGGTCTACTTCATCGCCATGATACGTTGTTCCTGGGCGTCCATCTCTGCGCGGATGGCAGCTGGCAGATCGGGTCCAATCTAAACAGCTCATGCAGACTCAGCAGCAGCAACAACTGTCTACCTGGGACTCCATGAACTCTCTGATCTCCTTGCAGTCGGCCTGCCAGTAATCTTTGGGCAGAGAGAACAGCTCGTCCCAATCGACTTTGCCTTCGAGACCGGACATGTCGATCGAACCTGCAACTGACAGCGGTCAAATAAAATAGGTAAAGGTAAGGAATACCTTTGGTTGGCAAGACACCGATCGGGGTTTCCACTCCGACCGATTGGTCACCGTCCAAACGCTTCAAGATCCAGTCGACTACGCGGATGTTCTCGCCGAATCCCGGCCACAGGAACTTGCCCTGCTTGTTGAGACGGAACCAGTTGACGTGGTAGATCTTTGGCACCTGAACCAACCACTCAACGGCGCACTTTTACCTCAGCCATTACCTTGTGCGGCGGCTTGTCCATGCTGAGCCAGTGCTCCAGGTACTTGCCGTAGTTGTAACCCATGAACGGCCGCATAGCCATCGGATCGTGCATAATGGTCTTGGCTGCAAATCAACGCTACCAAAGCGCCAACACAACACAACACAGTCTTACATGCGTGCTCAGCAGCAGCGGTGGCTTCCGACTTGAGTTGAGCGCCAACGAAGATTCCGTGAGCCCAGCTGAACGCCTCGAAAATCAGCGGCACTCCCTCGGGGCGACGACCGCCGAAGATGAAAGCGTCGATCGGAACTCCAGCCGGACTCTCCCAGTCAGGGTGGATTCCCGGGCACTGACCGGCCGGTGTGGTGAAGCGACTGTTGGGGTGAGCTGCCTTGCCGGGCATACCCATCTTCCACTTCTCGTTCAGCCACGTGGTGATCTCTACGTCCTGAAAGACACCATTTACTTGCAGCGACACAGACAGAAAGTAGTAGCAGACAGACCTTGTTTTTGGTTTCGTCCTCCAGACCTTCCCACCAGTACTCTCCGTCGGCGGTCTCAGCGGTGTTGGTCATGATGCTGTTGGATTGAAAGGTGCGCATGGCCATCGGATTGGTCTTGTAGGAGGTTCCGGGGCAGACGCCGAAGAAGCCGGACTCGGGGTTGATACCGACCAGCTGACCGTCGGGGCGGAATCGCATCCAGGCAATGTCGTCACCCACACAGCGCACAGTCCAGCCGGGCAGTGTCGGCTCCAGCATGGCCATGTTGGTCTTGCCGCACGCGGAGGGGAACGCGGCCGAAATGAATCTCTCCTTGCGACCGCCGGGAGGAATCACTCCCATGATCTAAAAGCACCTGTCAGTCTGCACCGAGTGTTCCTTCTACAAACGTACCAGCATGTGCTCGGCCAGCCAACCCTCGTCACGAGCGATGTTGGAAGCGATACGCAGAGCCAGACACTTCTTGCCGAGCAGACTGTTGCCTCCGTAACCAGATCCGAACGACCAGATTTCCCGCTCTGCAGGACGGTGAGAGATGATTGTCTTCTCCGGGTTGCACGGCCAGTTGTTCACCACTTTGACTGAAAACCACTGCTCAATGGACATGAGCCGTACGCAATGCTAGTACCTTGCTCTGGCTTGGGAACGCCTACGCTGTGCACGCACTTGACGAACGGGCCGCTGCCCAAAGCGTCCCAAACAGCGGTACCCATTCGCGTCATCATTTGCATGCAGAGGCACACGTAGGTGCTGTCCGTCAACTCTACGCCGATCTTGGACAAGTTGCTGCCGATCGGACCCATGCTGAACGGGATGATGTACATGGTTCTGCCTGAAAACACGTGCTTTCATGTACGGCCCCCGTGTCGTCTGTTATCTGCTCATCTGTAGTAGATCAGAATCACAACTCAGACTAGCAATTGCGCGCTCAGGTAAACTAGTATTATTCGGTGTGTAAAGAGTCGCTCGTGTCTGCCGAACCTTTGGCTGAAGCAGCTGAGCGGTTCCATCTGGCCGGCCAGGAGGGGCGCCCCACTTAGCACATTCCGAGGCTATTCTTTCGCAAATGCACAGCCGGCCGGCGAGATCGATACCTGTCGGCCGTCTGCGTTCCAGCCTCCCCGATCGAAAGGAATCGCGCAGGCACTGACGGCGGCTACCAACTCTACTACTACTGCTCGGCTTTAAACGCGCCGCAGTGCATTGCACCACCTGAGTGTTTATCTGTAGCGACAGCGCAAATAACCGGCCGCACCGATAACGAAGAGCAGCGCAAACAAGAGATAGAAATAACTGTGCACTCACCTGCCATGCAGCCAGGAAAACGAGAGTCCAGCTCGGTCTCGTACTGCTTCGGGTCCATCCAGTTGCCCATGATCGGAGCCACGCCCTCCTTGGTGTGACACACCGTCTGGTACTTGTCCGGAGTGATTATGTAGGTCTTGCTCTCCACGCGTGCCACATCTCTGGGGTCGGTGCGCACGATCCAGCTAAAACACTACTCTGCACTGCACTGCACACAACTCCATCTGCACACGCACTTGTTGGTGTAAGCCTTGAGCGGCTTGATGGCTCCCAGAGCCAGCAACTCCTGCTTGAACTGATCGGCCTCAGCTTTGGTGCCGTCGCAAATGAAGAGGTCAGTCGGTCGCATCAACTCGGCCTTCTCAGCCACGAAGTCCTGCACGTGCTTCGGCAACGCAGCAAAGTCGCCCTGAAACCAGTAATTAGACCAAGTAGAGCGCTGCGCAGCCATGCATTTGAACTAGTCAACTCCTAACACAACACATCGACCACTTGCCTTGGTGACGGGCATGTGACCGACCTTGTTGAGCACCAACTCGTTTACTACGAAGTAATCATCGTCACGCAGCTTGCGGAAACAGCGACAAGGATGCGCAGTCATACTAACTACCTCTGAAGTAAAGTGGACTCCACCTAACCGACCACACAACAACGCAACAGCAACACTACACGAACCAATCAAATGCTGCCACCTATCTGAGTTCAAATGCACGCGTGCACAGCAACAAACACTGATACCGTATACCTTGCGCACTGTCAGGGCAGCGTGCGGCAACTTGACTTCGTTGGCCGTAGCGGAATACTTGCCTACCAAACTCTCGAATGCTTTGCAGGGCATTTTGTTTGCTGCTGTGTAGATCTGAAACGGCGTACAAAATTAGCTTACACCTCACTCAACCAATAAACAGCATGTCAAGACAGCAAACAAGGCGTGCGAACGTAAAAAGAAGACAACGAAAGTGAAGTGACGGTCTGACGAAACAACTTTCCGTGCATCTCACTTTTTGAAAAAACGGTTGGGTAATCGGCAAAAACAGTTTTCGAGCATAAAACAGCCTCATCAAACAGGACCAACGGCCAGATCTCGTGGTGGACAACAGCGACCACACAGACAGATTCTAAGTTTTCGATCGCCCTAAATTGAATTAACTCGGTACTTCTGAGATCAGCCCAAGCGAAAAGCACAGCAAAACAGTCAGCAGAAACCGACATGTTAGAACAAGTCAGAAGTGAAGAAATGACGAAATTCTGTTTACTCAGACAGACAGACAGACACTTTAGGACCTATAAAGAAAGCTTTTCAAGTCAAAGAACAGTTGACACAGCAAAGCAAACAACCGACAATTCAAGCAACGCGAGCGACAGTATCATTGGGCAAGGAGTAAAGGCACTCACCGAACTGAAGGGACAACCAGTGAAGCGCAAACACCAGACAGTCGATGTGCTCCGCCGAAACTGCACTGAAGAAGGTGGCCGAGGCGATGGCTGCTCTGGCTTGGCCGATGAGATTTCTGTGCGGGACCGGCAAGACTCGACGCCCAGATTGACCGTATCTGCCGCGCTCGCATCGTCGTCAGTTTCAGGCGCTTAAACTGCAGTCGGCTGGTGCTGAGCCGCGCCCAAATCAACTGCGCGCCCCTGTTCGGACGATGGGAAAACGACGAGAGACACTCAAGTACGCAGCAGGTTACCAGGGAGCAGAAGTTTTGGCGACCATTGCTAAGTGACGACTAGCAACCAGCAGCAGGACAGACAAAGTAAATTGGCATTGTGGTGCAGTTGATAGGATGGGAGCGCGAGAAGGGGAGTATCTGACGTTCAGTCAGTGTGCGAAAGAGTTCGTGTATGCCACATCTACACACGGCCTCTTTCGAATCGGATGGAGTCGCAACATCTTAGCCAAGATCGTCTGGACCATTCTCTTCTTGGTCACACTCGCAATATTCATATTCTTCCTTGTATTCATGTTTCGGGTACGTACGTTCATAAAGTGTTCGTATTATCAATTCGTTCACATACATGTATTACGCCCTTCTAGCTAGAAACGCCGACTCCCATCCCCCCGCCGAAAAAAAAAATTGGTGACCCCTCCCCGGCCCAAGATACAAGTACTGGTAGCAGTTAGTGCTAATAAACTCGCTCCTAATCACTAATTGTTAACATAAAATTCGCTTAGAAGGCCTTTCGTAGTTTGGTTTGTGTTTCCGCTGCTGGCATTTAATCAGACATTTAAAGATAAATCAGTATTTTTAGAGGCCTTTCCGTCATTTTTTGCTTGTTTTTAGCTCTAAAACGCTATTCGGAAACTTAAAATAGCGATTTTTTGCTTGATTATAATATAAATCGTGCTTAAAAACGCTTTTTCCAGCATTTCCAAGCGTTTTGGAGCTTCTTGAAATTTTGTATCCCTTCCTTCCCCTGCAGAAATTTTCAGTAGGTAAGTTGACAGTTTTGGCCTAAATGTACATGCAGTACGTAAGGCTTCAAGGAGGTACACTAGACCCAGCTACCTTATAGTTATACTTACCAAAAAATAATTTATTAGCTTTACTTAAAATATACTTAACTTACACAAGTCTAGCTATTGATGAACTTTTTGGAAGCATGCAATGCAAGCTACTGTATGAGTGTCTGCTTTCGGTTTCAATACCGTTAATGGCAAGGCATACCTATAGTACAGTTTTCCGCCCACCGTCTTTGGTCTTTTGCGCTTGTTTTTCTTGGTTTCCCCGCAAAACAGACCACTCCAATGTATCCACCAACCAAGCTAGGAGTGGATGTTAGGTGCTGTCCAGCCAGTTCTGCTATGCGATAGCATTTGTTCAGTCTCTCAGCATTGCCTGTTCTGGATGCAAGCAGAAACTGACTGGAAAGCACCTTGAGATGAAGGTTTTCAATCAAAGAACTGCCAATATTATTGTTGACTTATCCTACAATGTCGTCCTTGTTTGGTTTTCATTCTAGAGAACAGTTGGCTTATTCTAATTAGTCGCATCCAGGCTTAGTTGGAAGTACAGCTGAAGTTGTTAGCCGCCAAAAAGGCGTACCGTATTTTAAAAATACCTACTAATGTACTAAATTTAATTAAATTTTGTAAGTAAATTATAATTAAATTAAATATTAATTCAATTATATTTCTCTGGGGGTGTGGTAAGTACATTATAATTTAATTACATTTTTAAATAAATTTACTTGGCAACAGTAAGGTGGAAGATGCTGTAAATTTATTACGTATGCTGTAAGGAAAGGTTGTATGTAATCTGTGTGTAGGAGTACTACAAATACCCAGTGAAGACAGTAGTCAGCAAGAAGGTCGGCCACCAACTGTTTCCGGGCGTGACGTTGTGCAATTTGAATCCACTGCGTCTGAACCAAATCCAGAACAGCGTGCTCGAAGCATACCGACAGTTCGTGCCTACGGCCACCTGGAACATAACTCTGGAAGAGGAGGAGCAGTCGGCAGACCCGTACCTGCGCCAGCGTAACACCTTTATCAAAGTGCTGTCGTCGAAGGTTGAGTACATAAAAGACCGAGTGAACGTGGGACACCAGTTGAGAGACTTGGTTGTGCACTGCGCCTTCGATGGCCGAGAATGCGATCTGGACAGGTTCGGTCGCACAATACGTACGTACATGTGCCACTGTACGGTTTAGGGATTTCATTCACGTCTGGAACGACTACTACGGCAACTGTTACACATTCAGTGGCGGCAAAGTAACTACCAACTTTACACGAAAGTATCAAAAAGAGCCCGGCCCACTGAGAGGCAAGTATGGCCTTAGAGAGTGACCCAAAACGGAGATTGTTTAGGATTGGTTTTAATTCTGGACACAGAGCCTGGAGAGTATCTTCGTCCGATGAGTCCCAGTGGAGGCGTCAGAGTTCTGGTTCACCCGCCCACCGACATGCCCTTCCCTGAAGAGGGCGGCATCTCCTTACCCGCCGGAATGGAAGCCCAAATAAACGTCGAAATCGTAATCCCCTGTCGTACTGTAACATGTACTGTTTGAATTGCATGAAATTGCAGCAAGAATATCGGTACGCCGGCGAACCACATCACAAATGCCAAGAGCCATACGTGAACAAATACGGCTACTCCTACTCGGCTACCGTAAAGAGCAATGTCTGCTTTAAATTAGCTCATACAATGTATGTCTAGGCGTGTCAAAAGGTGTGTAAGCAGGAGAAAGTGCTCGAGCGCTGCCTCTGTCTCAACCCCACTCTGCCAGTGAACGGGAACGAGAAAATTTGTACCATCAATGAACTCTGTAATGTTGATAGAGTTTGACCGAGGCTCTACCTACGTACGATATTCAGACTCCCGGGAGTACAGCTGTCACGGTCAAGTTATGCAAGGTTTCGCTGATGGCACATGGACCTGCGACTGTCCCGTGCCTTGTCGGTAGGTGCTGCTGACTGCAAGCAAACAAACGTACGTATTAAAGAAGTTTTCAGCGAGACCAGATACGGAACGGACTTTTCTCTTTCCAAGTGGCCCAGCACCGAACCAGCTACCAGAAAACAGGCCAGCAATGCAATCAACAAATGCGAGAGACCTGGACAGTGGACAGATTCCCAATGTTATCAAATGATTTATTACAACTTGTGTAACTGCACCGACCCAACCGACAAATACGCCCCCATCCCTTACAGCTCGGCCGTTCACTTCTGTGGTAGAAATCAACCAGACCACCAACTCGTACACTACTATGTGTATTTGCAGCAAGTACATCTGAGTTACTGTGTCACAATAATATCACTTTGAAGATCCAAAATGGGGGCTACTACTGCGACTGCGCTAAAAAACGCGACTATAAGGTACAAGCTAAAGTCAAGCAGGCTTATGTCTTGAACAGCACACTTATTATTCTAGTACACCAGCTGCATTTTACGTACATGCAAACAACATAATTAGAATGAACATTGTTTAGAGCTATTTGGGAGACGTTTTGTACCCGGTAAATTCAGCCAATGACACGTACGAAGAGAAGTAAATCCGAAACGTCGGAATTGTTCTATCTGAAATTGCTATTTTAGAATGGAAGGTCTGGTGAGCGTCAAGCTGTTCGTTAGGGAAATCGGTAAAACCTTGAACGTGGAGCAAGCGACGTACACGGTAGCGTTTGAAAAGTCTGTGCACTAGATATACCTCTAATAATTAAGCTCCGCGAGTTCCTGACACAGTTTGGTGGTATCAGCGCCCTTTTTGTGGGAGTATCCATGATCTCTGTGGTCGAATTGCTCGAATTTATCTTGACCATGGTACACGCACACAACGAATGCGTTTTGAAATATTACATGCTGTTTCTTTAGGTCACCATTCCGTGTGTTGACTATTTTCCATGGATCCGCAGAAAACGCAAGCCACTGCAGTCGGAATTGGGCATTGACGACGTTCGTCCGACAACCGCGAAAGATGTCCTGCCTGAAGTTCTGGATGGTGATGAGGCCATCAACGAACGGCCGCTGCCACAGACCGCTGGATTGGGAATCAAGAAGTTGATTTTCTCTGAAAAATAAGAGCCGCCAAAAAGACTTTTAATCATTTACCTTGTTTCTTTTACGCCGCTTCATTTGCTGTTATAGCTTGGCTTAATTGTGATAGATTGTGTTTTGCTTAGATAACTGATCTTCATTTATCTGCTGCTGCTGCTACATTCCCACGTAATAAAGCCAATAGAACACGTTGAACGCAACAAAGACTGCAGCAAAAAGTTTGCGACAGACGTCGTCCACTTTAGCCGGGTGCAGCACGAAGTCAGGCTGCTGTGCAGACTTTGCGTCATTTTCGCCACACACAAAGCCATTAGGACTGGCGACGTCCATTTGATTAGCAGTGGCCAACCGCCGGCCGACAGGTGTGCTGGGGAAAGCGACCGGCGACGGTGAGCCTCCGGAGTAACTGCCGTGATAGCCGAGACGTTGCTGGTAGTAGCTAATGATAGCCAGTTCTGCCAGAGTAGCAAACATAAATAAAATGCCACCCAACATCCAGATGTCCAGACCCTTTATGTAACTGACCCGAGGCTGATTTTTGAGAATGTTGCCGAATTGCAGCGTCATCGCTAGAAATGAACTGATGCCTAGAGTGGCTCGTGCAGATATCTGCCGTGTGTCCATCCAAAGAGAAATCCATGCCACAGCAATTGTCATCAAGGTGGGAATGTAAGCCTAAAACAAAAGTTCATGTCTTTCCACGGTCAGATTACGGGCTGACCGCTCTACGAAAAGAAAATGGCGCACGCAACCTGTAAAATGAAGAATCCGTATCGCCGTTTGAACACAAAAGTAACTATGAGTTGGTCCCACCGACCGTTGGGATACTCAATGGTTCTTTTCTCAGTGTTCCAACTGACCAAGTCAAAGTCGGGCAGGTTTATTTCAGACATGAGCGTGATGGCGGCGCCCTCCAGCCATTGCAGTCTCACTCGCTGCACATTGAAGCTGTAGCTCTCTACGATCAGGTTGCAGGACTGCGTGTCGAAGGGGAATTTGCGCAGGTCAATCTGGCACGGCCCGACCACGCGCATCCGGTAGTTCTGCCAGATGGTGCCGTTGTCGTAGAGCGTGATCATCACATTGTGACTGGGGGACTGGTGGATGTTGGCCTTCTTCGAGTTGACGATGCAGGTGTTGGGCGTCCAGATGGTCTTGGCGAAGGCCATGTCCAAGGTGAGGTTGGTCAACGGACAGGCAGTGCTCTGCAGTCGGTAGTCGAGTCGGGCGTCGCTCCAGATAGAGCTGAACAGCACGTCCATCTCGAACGAGCTCGACAGTTCGGAGATGCTGGAGATCTCTGGCACGTGCAGTTCCACGTCCACCTGCACGCCACTCTTGTTCGGCACCACCGTCTTGTCGTAGTTGGCCATCAGGGTCTGCAGCACCTGCAGGTTGTGCTGTTCGCAGTCCAGTTCCTGTTCGGCCGAGACAGTGAGGGTGTGCGGCAGGAAAAGTAGGAATAAAGCAGCAGGCATGTCTGGCAGGAGAGCCAAGTTGGTCGTAGACAGAGCCAATAAATGACTAATGGACGCAATTATGAGATGGCGACTTTTCAATTGACTTTCCGTCGGTTTTTCATATTCCTCCAGACTTGTCCATAATTCACCGGCAGCAGCTGCTAGGGCAGGTGATTAAAGCAGAGCCCACAGCCGCACATAAATAGTGAGCTGAGAATGAACATCGGTGTCTCTGGAACAAGATTGACTCTGCTCTGCTAGCCAATAAAACCAAACCAAAGTCGGGACGGCCAACCTAGCCTAGACGAGCAGTTGAGACAGTGCTAACGACTACGTCATAAATAAAGCACCAGTTCAATTTGGCCGCCTCTGCCAAAAGCAGAAACTTTTAGACAGCGGCGAGAGGATAAAAACGCTCTGCTACCATTGAAAGCTGAGAGCTTGCGCCTCTGCGAACAGACAGCATATGGCTTTCGGGTGCCCATCAGTATGCGGCCGTACGAGCATCTCTGACATCGGAATTCGACAAAACTTGCGGCATTAACTTTACACGAATCCAATTAACATACGTCGTGACCGGACTGTTCATCGCAGCAGTGCCCATTTCCTCACTCCTCTCTGAATGGTGGCTGCTGCCGTCTACAAATCGCTCTAAAACAGATGCACACTAATTTTTGTGTGCGCATCTCAGTTTATCTTTAGTCAAAAAGAGGCCGCAGAGCTGGGCCGTAAAAATTTACCGCTAGCCTGCGACTTTTTCAGGAAAACCGAATCAGCAAAGCAGAACCAGGTGTTCGTCAAGCAAATAGAAGATACCATTAACGTCGTAACGGCTGGCACGTACAGTACGTAGTTCTCAGTTCGGTCCGCACCTCTCTACAATTAAGACCAGAAAGCCAATACCTGAAAGGCGAAGCTAATATAGTAGTAGTCGTTTGGTAAAGTCAGGACAGAACGTGCAGACATCGATAGTCAAGCTGAGAAGCTCTGCAGAAGAAGCTCCGCCGAGACGCCGAGAGTAATACAAAAATACTTGCTTCCGAGCATCTTAACAGAGGGCAAATTGCGCCGAAAACAGTCGTCGAAATTGATACGCCCATTACTGGCACACATAGAGGCGTTGGCGTTGCAGAAACCACTTTTCAATTGGACTTATCCAGGATTCTATTGCCCTTTCTGCTATACCAATCGACATCCGCCAGCAGTACACTGTACAGCGTGCCAAACAATGATAGCCCCTGTGCAGAGTACACTAAAGCATGACACGAAAAAAATGAAAATACGGTAAAATCCATAAAAAACTAAAAAGCAGAATGAAAAAGCAGTGTGCTGAAGTTGCTCATTTTACACTGTTACAGTACCCGACTGCGTGGCTTACTTTTGCCAGGCGACCAACCAATCGATCGGCCATTGCACGCTCTTTCAAATGAAACCGAAATCTAAAGGATCCGTCTGCTCAAACGTAAATTCCCGTAAATTTCCCGCTGGACGTACATTCCCGTTTTTTAAACAACCTGTAGTATAGATATCCCAAAATATATAAAAAAACGGCAAAATATACAGAAACAACTTGAAAATCAACACCTGAATTGAAGAGTACGCATGAATTTTATGCAAAATAAATATACTGTACGTACATGTAGCTACGTACAAACATCTTTGCGTACATAGTATGTTTGATCAACTGCGCAAAAATAAATAAAAACGTTAGCAGATACGTACTGTACATTGTACGTATATAACGTAGAATATGTACAAACGTAACGTTCAGATAATCTTCAGCCTTCAATCACAGACCATTTTTTAAAAAATAGCGTGAACATTGTATTTACACTTGAACATTAAAAATCTATCTAGGTCAACCGTTGACAATTTAGATCAAAATTGATTTACTGACCTGAGCAGTCATAACTTCCATAATATGGAATGAATTTTTGTGTCGTTTTAAGGCTAACTGAGAACGAACAAACAACATAAAGCTATGTCCACTCAGGAAATGGACAGGTAAATAAACACTGTACACGTTCCACCAGATCTAAATCTTTTAACAAGAACGGATTCCAAACCTCAGCCTAAACCAACTACGCACAAAAGTTTCGAACAGTTTATCCAGCAACGAAGATTCAGCAATTGTTACTGACAATTGCATTTGGGAAACCCACTGGTGAACTCTGAGCAACAACACTGGAAAAAAAAATTCCCTAACTTCTCAAGATTAAGAGTCAGTTCGCGAGAGAATC